>CM074435.1:17353248-17510748 GCA_037101425.1 Elopichthys bambusa
GCGATTTATTGTAATGCTTTTTTTCTCAGTTAGAACAAAAGTGGTAGACATGTTACTTGTCTGCATGTCGCAGAATCTGTGATTCCAAAGTACAGTATCCACACCGATGTGACTGACAGCAATCAATAGATTAATCCACGCTGAGGAGCCGTGCCGATACACAACCCACGTAAAGATGATAATTCCACAAATAACTGCAATTGCAGGTTTAAAACAGAGATAGTACCAAAGAGGTAAAACTTATGGACTGCAGCTTTAAAATATATGAAAATAGAAAACTTTTATTTTAATTTAAAATTGTTTAAAAAAAAATTACAATTTTGATCAAATGAGCAAAAGAAGATTATTATTAAAATAATAAATCTTACTAACTTCAAACTTTCGAATAGTAGTGTATTTTTGATTAAAAGGGTCATAACATGGATGCACAAAAAAATATATATATATGCAGAAAAACTATTATTTTCAACACTCATTTTGACCCTCTGTTCTGTTTATTCAGCTACAGCTATAGTATGACGTCCATAGGGATTTCCTGGAATGGCGCGTGTTATCTACTTCTGCGTCAGGGCATATGTGGAGTTTCTGCACAAGAGTGCCCTATGTGGCTTTCAGATGGAGAAGCATTTACTGCTAATCACAGAGAGTTGATTTTAAATTCAAATCAACATTAATTAAATTTAGTATATATGTAAAAAATAGTATATATACTTTAGAATTTAATAAAATATAATACGAGCAGTGAGTGCCTATATATTTAAATATATATATATATTATAATGTAATATAATATAATGTAACAATCTTCATTTCTTTATTTTGATTTTGGTGTGAAATGTGACAAACATGTTTGTGGTAATGTGAGCATCTCTTTGGTTTTCCCTGTTAACCTTTTTCAGTATTTCTCATGTTTCCCAGCTCTCACCTGTTTCTTGTACTGTACCTGACACTGATGTCCCACTCTTTCTCTGTCAGAGTGAAAATGGCAGTGTGGATCCAGGCCCAGCAGCTGCAGGGAGATGCTCTGCACCAGATGCAGTCTCTCTACGGGCAACACT
Organism: Elopichthys bambusa; assembly: GCA_037101425.1. Lineage (NCBI taxonomy): Eukaryota > Metazoa > Chordata > Actinopteri > Cypriniformes > Xenocyprididae > Elopichthys > Elopichthys bambusa. The sequence goes on from CM074435.1 coordinate 17,354,307, forward strand.
TCCCCATAGAGGTGCGACACTACCTGTCCCAGTGGATCGAGGGACAACCCTGGTATGTGAAGAGTTTGCCTGAGCTAATTTGAACTGCAACTACCATTTTGTCATTTTTTTATATATATCAAACTGTGTCTGTGTGTCCTTTGTCAGGGATGCGATAGATTTAGAGAACCCTCAAGAGGAGATTAAAGCCAAGCGTTTATTGGACAGCCTGATCCAGGAACTACAGAAGAAAGCAGAGCATCAAGTGGGAGAGGACGGCTTCTTACTCAAGATCAAATTAGGACATTATGCTTCACAGCTGAAGGTTCGGCTAGTTCTTTGTTTGCAAGTACAGTTCAGGAAGGATGAGTTCAAATAAAGTGATTGCCTGATAAACAGATCAGAGTTTTGATTTTCACATATATTCCTCCTGTATAAATGTTTGTACTCACACACTGAAACAGACATACGCAGACCATGAAATCTCCATGAAATGATTATTTGAGATGTTTCTTTTAATATATCCTAGGAGAAATAAAAATAGAGAATACAGATAGAGAAATAAAAACTTAATGTTGATATAGAGTGCATGATGATAAAGCCATTATTAAGAACAGGCCAGTCAGGAAAGTGCAGCCACAGTGTTTACTGTCATTACACAGGGTACTTGAGTTAAAGTAAAACATGACTGAGTAGATGTGTGTGTTTGTGTGTGTGTGTGTGTGTGTGTGTGTATGTGTGTGTGCGCGCATGTTTTTGTGATTTATGAGGACACAAATTTGTATAATGACATGGGTATTACACTGATATTGCGACGTAATATTTCATTCAGGACATTTCATGAGTCCTCATATTTAAAATAGCTTTAAAAACATACTAAACAATGTTTTATTAAAAATGTAAAAATGCAGACAGTTTCCTGTGATGGGTAGGTTTAAGGGTAGGGGTAGTGTAGGGGGATAGAATATACAGTCTGTACAGTATAAAAAGAGAGGACGGTGTGTGTGTGTGTGTTTTCCTCTAATTCTGATTCTGGGTGTTTTTTCAGAGCACATATGACCGCTGTCCACTGGAGCTGGTGAGATGCATCAAACACATCCTGTACACGGAGCAAAGACTCGTCAGAGAGGCGACTAATGTGAGTGGACACAGAGTAGGCAGAGTCACTTCATTAGCATAGTTCATTTGTAATAATGCTTGATTTGAAATTAATTTGATGTGTGTTCGTTTTTAGAAGTGAAATGTTTTTCTGGTTAAATATGCTGTTTGTCAATATGTTTTTCAAATGAGTTATATATAGGGTTTCCACAGTCATGGAAAAATGTAGATTTCTAGCCTTGGAAAACTGAAATGATTAGATAAAAAGGTCTCTTGTGCTCAGCAATGCTGCATTTATTATAAAATACAGTAAAAACAGTAATATTATGAAATATAATTACAATTTAAAACAAATTATTTCTATTTTAATATATATTAAAATGTAATTTATTCCTGTGATACAAAGCAAAATTTTTAGCTTCATTACTCCAGTCTTCAGTGTCACATGATCCTTCAGAAATCACTCTAATATGATGATTTGATGCTCAAGAAAAATTTATTCTTATCAATGTTGAAAACAGTTGCTCTGCTTAATATTTTGTGGAACATTTTTTCAGGATTCTTTAATGAATAGAAAGTTCAAAAGAACAGGATTTATTTGAAATAGATTTTTTGTAACAATATAAAAGATTTTACTGTCCTTTTTATTTTAATCAATTTAATGCATCCTTTCTGATTAAAAGTAATAATTTCTTTAAAATTATTGTTCTAAAACATTTAAACAGTAGTCTATATATTGTGTTTTTGTTACACAGATTAGTGTAAAAGTTATTAATAAATCATTTACATCATCAGATGTCTGTAAAACATAGATTTTTTTTTTTTAAAATGTATAATATTAATCATGAAGACTGGAAAAGTCATGAAAAATTAAAGAATTTCATTGGTCAAAATGTGTGGGAACCCAGATGTGCGAATTCCATTGCATATGATTCCAACATTTTACAGACCTCATAATTTTACTTCCAGAGTTCTCTCTATGTTCGACTGATTTATAAACACTTCATTTGAAAAAGCCATTAAAAACGGTTTGTACCATCTCTTTATCTCTTTATAAAAAGAGAGAACTATGGTATGTTGTGTTCTTGGTTTAAATCAAGGGCATTGAGTTCAGTGAGTTCAATCAACTCTAAAAAACATTATGGGTAATAAACAGGGCTGCTGTACATGACTGACTTTTACAATCTTTAAAAATAAAATTTGTGTGTTTGCTTTGTGTATGCATAGATGAACATGCATAGCTAAATATATATACACTACACACAATTAATGATACCTGCCAAGTGAGTGCTCAGTTTTATGAGAGTAAAAGAGGAAATTTTAGATTTTATTAACTGAACTGACATCCAATAAAGTCATAAAACTAAAGATGATATCAGTAACTCCAGAAGCTCACATACACATTAAAAAATGCCCACTCATACCTTCTGTTCTTACACCTGTACTGTACATCCACTCAATGCATAATATTTATGTTCAGGTACCATGTATGCACTACACAAACAATATTTAGCTTGCTTAATCACACATACATGTGCACCCAGTCTTACGTGGGCATAGAGGAATAACCTCACCTGTGTTGTTCATACACAATGGGCCAGAGATGAAAATGACTTGCAGTACATATTGAAACTTTGGTTTGTGGGATTTTAGTAGAAGAACAGTTGATAAAAGAACCTACAAACCCCAGTCTTTTTTCATCTTGGTAGTTTATCAAAGCTAAAAAATACAAATAAAATTAAAAAAAGTACTTAATTATATCATATTTCCATTCTTTTCTGAAATAATCAGATTGTAATTTTAGTGAAACTGAACATTGAACCATGGTTGTCACTCATGTGTGTCTGTGATTGGCAGTCAAGCTCACCGGTGGGCGGGTTGATGGACAGCATGTCGCAGAAGTACCATCAGATAAACCAGGTGTTTGAGGAGCTCAGAATATTGACTCAGGACACAGAGAACGACCTCAGAAAACTACAGCACAACCAGGAGTACTTCATTATACAATACCAGGAGAGCCTCAGAATACAGGGTATATGTCCACACACATTTACATTTATACATGGGGCAAAGTATACTTGCATTCAAAGTATACTTTTCATCAGTTCATGTATTCCCTGAAAATTAAACTTTGCCGTTGCTAGCACCATGCTCTGCTCTGCTGAGCTACAGGACATACAAACACATAACCATACAGTCATATACACAGACTATTTTATCATTCAATACATCATTCAGCAAAAAATGGCCTTATTAAAACAGTCTGTATGCTTGGATAATTTCTGAGAATACTATTGAATAATTGCAATAAGTGAAAATATGTCAGCTCAGGAACAAAAACTGTGCTTGCCAGGAATTGCTAGATTAACAACCCACTTTTTTCATACCCAGATGGCTCCTCTACATACAAGAGTGTGGAATGTTTTTTTGTTTTTTTTCTTCAAAGATTATGTTTGTGGACTAAATCTTCCTCTCTGTTTTGTGCAGCTCAGTTATCAAGTCTGGCCACACTGCCACCAGCAGACCGACAGCTACGAGAGCCCAGCCTGCTCAGCAAGAGAGCCACTGTAGAGGCCTGGCTGACCCGAGAGGCCAACACCCTGCAGAAATACAGACTGGTACTCACACATACACGCTCGAGATGGATAGTGTGCATAGCATTAGCATAACACAACACTCACATGCTTTAAAGAGACATGCCTTAAACATTTATAGCATTATACACTACTGTTTGGGGTCAGAAAGATTTTTTTTTTTTTCTTAAAGAAAAAAAAAATTATTATTACAAATTAAAATAACTGTTTTCTAGTTTAATATATATAAAAATGAAATGTATTCCTGTGATCAAAGCTGAATTTTCAGCATCATTACTCCAGTCTTCAGTGTCACATGATCCTTCAGAAATCATTCTAATATGATGATTTGATGCTCAAGAAACATTTCCTATTATTATCAATGTTGAAAACAGTTAAAAAATAAATAAATAAATAATTGTACACAACTGTTTTCAACATTGATAATAAAAGGAAATGTTTCTTGAGCAGCAAATCATCATATTAAGAATGATTTCTAAAGGATCATGTGACACTGAAGACTGGAGTAAAACAGTTATTTTAAGTTGAATGAATGAAAGTAAAAGTGAAAGTAAAGTGCTCTGCATTTCATCCATCCAAGTGCAAACACAGCAGTGAGTTAAACACACTGTGAACACACACCTGGAGCAGTGGGCAGCCATTTTTTCTGCGGCTCCCAGGGAGTGATTGGGGGTTAGGTGCCTTGCTCAAGGGCACATAAGTTGTGGGAAAGAAATTGTAATAATGTTTCACAATATTACTGTTTTTTTGTTTTTGTTTTTTTTAATCAAATAAATGCAGCCTTGGTGAGCAGAAGAGACTTCTTTTAAAAACATTAAAAATCCTACCGATCCCAAACTTTTGAACGGCAGTGTATATGTAAATGAACTCTGTTTTGATTAGCTAACCTCTTTTTAGGTAAAATGAGGAACACATTCATTTCAAAAGATACTGTTTTCCATCATATGTCTCCTTTAAAATGAAAGCAACACTTCCATTTCATGTTACCCATTCGTTTTCAAGTATAGTACTAAACTTGAGGGGCATTGTTATTAACATGAGTACAGTTCACATCTGTTCGCGTGCCATATGAGTTTGTGTGTGTGTGTGTTCTCAGGGCTTGGCAGAGAAACACCAGAAGACACTGGCATTGCTACGGAAACAGCAGACGGTGATTCTTGACGATGAGTTGATTCAGTGGAAGAGACGTCAGCAGCTGGCTGGCAATGGTGGACCACATGAGGGAGGACTGGACATACTACAGTCATGGTGCGCACACACGTTTACTAAGGACGTATCAAATATATGTGTGTGTGTATATATATATATATATATATATATATATATATATATATCATGGCATAAACATGACTGACCAAAGTGCTGAACAAAACAGGGAAAGGGGAAAAAAAGGAAATACAAAGCAAACCATACATTCATACCAGAGGCTCACAATGAATTAAAAGCTAATGGAAAAAATAGGACTATTTAGCTAACTTCTGGGGTAAATTTGCCCACACTATACACATACAATACACACACTAAGACAGTTATGTAAATAATCAGGGGCATGTGCTTTTGCACAAAACATTTGTGTTTACATTACACATACACAACTTGTTCACACAACAGATCTTTAATTTATGCTTTCATTACGCATTTCTGCTTGTGTGTGCACAGGTGTGAGAAGCTAGCGGAAACCATCTGGCAGAATCGTCAGCAGATCCGGAGGGCGGAGCATTTAAGACAGCAGCTGCCCATTCCTGGCCCCATCGAAGAGCTGCTGACCGAACTCAACAGCACCATCACGGATATCATCTCAGCTTTAGTCACCAGGTGTGTGTGTGAGAGAGAGAGTAGCAGTGCAGTTAAGCTTAAGTGATTGTAAAGTGGAGCAACACAACCAATATCCTTACTGTAATCAACATCACGCATTTTTTTGTATTATATACACTCTTTCTAGGCATTGCTATAGTTTCAGTGTTGTCTTCACAATGCATTTGAAGGCATCATATTAGCTGCCATGACGACATTGCACCACATTCAAAGACATACATAAGCTTTCTTCCAGTTTTCTGTATGTGTGTGTATTTTTCCACTAAGTATAGAGCCTACAAGTCTAAGTAGCTATAAATGAAAGGGTTCTTAAAGGGTTAGTTCACCCAAAAATGAAATGTCTGTCATTAATGACTCACCCTCATGTCGTTCCACACCCATAAGACCTTCGTTCATCTTCAGAACACAAATTAAACTATTTTTGATGAAATCCAAGAGGTATCTGAACCACACAGGCAGCAACGTCATTGCATCTTTTAAGGTTCAGAAAGGTAGCAAAGACAGTTCAGCGCTTCCAGTTCCTACGTCAGAACGCCAGCTCAGTATTGGCTCAGTTGCTGCCTATGTGCTTCAGAAACCTCTCGGATAATAATAATCTAGTAATCTTAATAAATAATCTAGAAAGAATTATTAAAGGGATAGTTCACCCAAAAAATACTTACTGTCATGCCATTTCAAACCATATGACTTTCTTTACAAAATGTGCTGGTCACTTTTTTCAATGAAATGACAATAAATGGGCATCAGAAAGAATGCAAAAGCATTATAAATGTATCAAAGTGGTCCAGAAAATTCAAGTTTTTGTGTGAAACAGACAGAAATCAGTATTCATAGAAAATATCTCCCCTAGTTCATGAAATTTCATAAGGGAAGTATCATTAAGTGATCTGGATCGACTCATTCATTGAAAAGATCTGACTCAAAAGACATGATTCATTCATGAATTAATCATTTCTACTTCTATAATGAACCATCATGTATGCACCTTGGAAAAATAAGTGTTTTCTGTTTTAATATATTTTACACTGTAGTTTATTCCTGTGATGACAAAGCTGAATTTTCAGCAGCCAAGTCATATGTACCACTTTATGATATTTTTATCATGCTTTTGCATCCTCTTTGAAGCTTGAAATCCCCAGTCCTTTTCTCTTCCGGATGGAAAGATAGACAACACGTGTATCAGTATCAGTATTTTGGATCCGTGCATTATTTCTTAATATTGGTTTGCAATGGCATGGGGGTAAGTACACGATGACGCAATTTTCCTTTCGGGTGAACTATCCATTTACATTGTTCATTCTCACATTTTATGAAATCATAAGATGAACATCTCAGTGCCAAATTAATCAGTCTTTAAGTATTACTCACCCTGCATGTGGTCATGTGAATCTGTGAGAAATCAACAGAGGCCGTTTGTCAGAGACATTCAGTCGTCACTTTTGTGGCACACTAAGGATGTCTGCAAACTTCTGCTCTTCTTCACTCTCTTCCTCGTAATATCTCATGCTGTCAGTGTTCACACCTACCACAGGGGATGAATGTGGGGGTTGATTCATGTGTGTGTATTTGGTGCCTCAGGCCAAGCAGTCATTGAGTCAGCTGAGCTTAATGGGAACTGTGCTTTTAAAAACCATCAATGTCTGAATGGATCTCCATCAAGTGCGACAAAATGGCTGTGTAGCTATCTAACATGCAAACCATAACCACATTTCAAAATGAATCCAATTTGAATTACCACAGACTAGTCGGAGATGTGGCCTGGTGAGTAGTGCACATGCTCTGATATTGCTCAGTGGCACTTGTGCAAATGACTACTGACTAATCTTAACCTTACGATTAAAACTTTTCATTTTTAGAAAATAAATAAATTTATTTATTTATTGTTCCTAAATAAAATAAACAATTTATGAACCATTATGTGTTTAAAAGGGTTCCATCATATTCATCATACACCTGCATCTTGTGGGTTTCCCCACAAGTTTCTAAATAATGTTCTATTGCACTTTTCCAAATTTAATTTCAGACTTTTTAATTTGAATGGAATGCAGCAAAAATGCTTATATGGGTGACATTAGTTTGAATCCCACTTGTGACATTTCCTGATCCAGTTCCCCCCCTCTTCTCCTCATCATTCCATGCCCTCTCTTTACTAGACTATTAATTGAAAAAGGTATGCGCATACTTTAATATTCTTTAAGATTGTTTTGAAAGAAGTCTCTTATGCTCACCAAGGCTGCATTTACTTGATCAAAATACAGTAAAAATGATTCTCAGTATAAACAAAAAATAACGTAATTTTTTAGAGGTTCTGACAAAATTTTAATTGCTGGACTCTAAATGCTGGAATAATGTTTAATTAATTTGCATTAATAAAAAAAAAAAAAAGGTTACACTTTATTTTACAGTGCCGTAGTTACATTGTAATTACTCAAATAAGTACTGAGTACTATTAATTAACTACATGTACTTACTATAGAGTTACAGTTAGGGTTAGGGTTTGGTTTAGGGTTAGTTAACAGTTAATTATTATGCATAATTACAAGTATTACTATAGTAAGTACATGTAGTAACGTAACTACGGCACTGTAAAATAAAGTGTTACCAAAAAATGGTTTGAATTAACTCAATGACTCATTAATAAATACTAGGCCAATTTAAATAAAGGCCAATTTAGTTTCAAAAGGTGGTTTGCTCTATTTTGATCTCTATCAATGACATCATTGTTTATATCCTAAATTTAAACTTTTATCTCAGTACTTCTGTGATAATTTGAATATTTTATAATAATTTAATATTTGTAACAGAAATAACTACTGTGATGTGTATGATTTTGTCATCATTAATAAAATAAGATCACGTGGGTGTTTCAATTGAGATTTTCTATATTTATATGATTAATCGTGCAGCTCTACTTTTCATCAATGTAATGCATCTTTGATGAATAAAGATATTAATTTCTTTAAAAAAAATTAAAAAATTTACTGACCCCAGACTTTAGAACGATGGTGTACATGCGTTTCTTTCTGTTAATATATAGTATTTTTTTTGGATAAGGATGTACAGTAAATATATGTATGGGTGTGTGTGTGTTTTCTCCGCAGTACCTTTATCATCGAAAAGCAGCCTCCTCAGGTGCTGAAAACACAAACTAAATTTGCTGCGACAGTGCGTTTGCTGGTAGGTGGGAAACTCAATGTGCACATGAACCCACCGCAGGTCAAAGCCACCATCATCAGTGAACAACAGGCCAAGGCCCTGCTCAAGAATGAAAACACCAGAAAGTGAGCACAAACACAACACAACGTATTTAGTAACTCCTTTGAGTGTGTTGATTACTCATTGTGAATTGGCCCAATATGCCTGGAGCTGCTAAAACGAAGCATCAGGCATCCTGATACACCATCCTACACACACGAGCACACACAAATTTTTATGCACAAACCCAGTTTTTACCTGCATTTGCCGATTAATGGACTTGGTTAAAATGCTTACCTCCATCTTTATATCTACATGGAGAATAATATTCTCTGTATATGTGTCTGTCTAACAGTGACAGCAGTGGCGAGATCTTGAATAACAACTGTGTGATGGAGTACCACCAGACCACAGGCACCCTCAGTGCACACTTTAGAAACATGGTGAGTGCACTATGGCCGTCTAAGGGCTAACTTTAGAGAAAACTTTTGTAAGAGTGTGTGAACTTTTGTTACAGTAAGAGGTTTCAGTGTATGCTGTAATCCACCATTTAAGTTTATTTGTAATTTACTCTGCCTATTTAGTCTTGGCCACGCATTAACCATGACAAACAATAACAAAATAATAATATTTCTGTACATTTGTACACTATAATTTATTTAAATCTCACTATATTTATTTGTTAATAATAAAATAAATTTTAAATGAAAATGTTTTACTACAAGTTTATTAAAACTTCCTTTATAATAAATACTTGGTATATTTCTCTCTCTGTTTCTCATTTGTCCTGTAGTCTCTGAAGCGGATCAGGCGTTCAGATCGCCGAGGGGCGGAGTCTGTTACAGAGGAGAAGTTCACCATTTTGTTTGAATCACAGTTCAGTGTTGGGGGAAATGAGCTGGTATTTCAGGTTAAGGTGAGATTGAGAAGTCTCTTTAGTAAATTAGAATGGTTACGAACCGCATATAGGGATTTATCAATAATTATAACTCACACATGTTAGTCACAAAGATTGTAATTAATTTTTAAACATCCATAGCTTAGTGAATGACTATGTACATTTTAGACCAGAGTTGCTTTTTGGTTCATTGATTGAAAATTAATGTTTTAGTATATTTAGCAGTACAAAGCAAACAATTATAGTTGTTTTATTTATGCTATACATTACCGTTCAAAAGTTTTTAAAACTTTTCTATTCTTTATTTCTTTAATGGAAGCCATTACTCTAGTCTTCGGTGTCACGTGATCTTTCAGAAATCATTCTGATATGCTGATTTGCTGTGCAAGAAACATTTATTATTATTATCAGTGTTAAAAATGTCACCTTTGATCAGTTTAATGCATTCCTGCTGAACAAATGTATAATTTATTTCATTCAAAAGAAAAAATCCTTTTGAACAGTATTGTACAATGAATATTATTAGAGTATTTATTTATAATAAAGTCAGTTACAACTGGTTTCATTCATTTTTCCCCAGACTCTGTCTTTGCCTGTGGTGGTAATTGTCCATGGAAGTCAAGACAACAATGCTACAGCCACAGTTCTGTGGGACAATGCATTTTCTGAACCGGTTAGTTCCAGATAACATCAGTGCATCTTTGGGTGGGTGGTGTGGTGGTTAAAGTTCAGGCCATCATTATTGTGCCCTTGAGCAAAGTACTCAAAATACCAGGGAGGTTGTCCCTGTAATAAGCTCATGAGGCGGTTGTATGGCGACATCACATGAAAGTAGTGGAAATAAATGTCCAGGTCATGTGGCGATAAATAAAGATCCTATAATTTTACCGTATTAAACATCAAAGACCAGCCCTGACTTGACAACACACAAGACTAATTCTTCAAACCATACATAATGTAATTTCTCTCCCACTCTCCAGGATCTCAAACTCCCCACAACAAACAAACAAAACAGTCATGTTTCATAGTGTGGGTGTTGATTGGATGGCTGATGGCATATGACTAACGTTCCTTTACTGTACCCTTATTCTCCTTAAAGGAAATGGAATTCCTGTCATCATTTATTCACCCTCATGTCATTCCAAACATGTATTTCTTGTTCTTCTCTGGAACACAGAAGGAGAAGTGAGTGAATGGTGACCAGTGGCTGTCAAACTATAAAAAAGCACAATAAAAGCAAGTGTCCATATTAGTCCATACAGGTTTTGCAGGAGATGTCTAGTATCAGATCATCATGAGCAGTGTTGAGGAAAGTTACTTTTGAAAGAAATGCATTACAATATTGCGTTACTCCCTAAAAAATTAACTAATTGAGTTTTTATGGACTTTTTATGGAAAGTAATGCTTTACGTTACTTTTGCGTTATTTTTTCTCACCTAGGCTGGGCTTGCTTGTTTGTTTTTTAATAACAACAAAAAAAGTTCTATTTTTGGCAAATGTAAAGACCCTTTCACACCAAAAGTGAAATGAATAAGCCTCAGGCAGTTCAAAACTCTTATTTCTAAATCTAATCTAAAGTAATTTTTGCTTATTAGTATGGTTGAATTGTGTCATTGAAGGTCAGCAGCAAAGACACTTAATAATAAAGTGAGAATAAATACATAAAGTATATCTGTGTAATTTAATATTTTTAATTACAGGTTTGTGTAAAATTCTGAGATTGCATTTCACTTTTTTTATTTATTTTGAGGAATACTGACTCTGTTTTAGTGCAAGTGAGATGAATAAATGCATGTTCACATTTAGTCACTATAACTATCATGTTCACACAGCGCACACAACACCTCTGAACTTACCCTATTTCTCTCAACATGGGGAGGTCAATCAATAAATATGAAAACAAAGTAACTTGCGTTACTTGTTTAAAAAAAATGTAACTCAGAAGTTTAAAAAGTAATGCGTTGCTTTACTAGTTAATTGAAAAAGTAATCTGTAACTCAAGTTACTTGTAATGCGTTACACCCTACACTGATCATGAGTCACTAATAAAGTTTTCTTCAGGGCAGCGGCATGCATACAGAACATGTCAGATTGACTTATGCAAATCAAGCAGGATATGATGAGTGAAGGAGTTGATATACTATATCCCTCTGATAATAATCCCTTTCTTAAAAAACAACCTTAAAATGAAAGACATAGGTTTGATTTTGTCATAGGTCAGGACATTTTTGCACCTTTGACTGCAATTTCAAGTAATCTAAAGCCTTGTAAACCAACAACATTACAGTTTAGCTTTCTGTACTTTATGACAGAATATATGGTAACACTTTAGTATGGGGAACAATTCTCACATTTAACTAGTTGTTTATTAGCTTGCATATTGGCTGTTTATTAGTACTTATATAGCACATATTAATGCCTTATTCTGCAGGTTCTACATCCCTAAATCCTACCCCATACCTAAACTTAAATGCTACAACAACTACCTTACTAACTGTTAATAAGCAGTAAATTAAGAGTTTATTGAGGCAAAAGTTGTAGTTAATAGTGAATATGTTTTCCCCATACCAAAGTGTTACCAGAATATCTAAACAAGCATACATTCATAACAGAAAAACAAACAGTTAAAAGTCAGTAATTATGTCAAGGACGCGGTTTAACAGATACTTAACTACTTAACTGTAACTTTACTCTGTCCATATAGTGCAGTCGTCAACATACGGTACATCAGCATCAGAGTACATATATATAATGTATGTAGAGCACTTGAATTACAGTGTTTTTAAGGGTCGGGGCGCTCTTATTGATGCTGTAGTGTACATTGTTGTAATATCAAAAATAATATTTCAGTGTTGTTTTTAATTTTGTGGATATTTCAGTTTGTTATGTGCATTCAGTTTAACAACATTAAGTTAAAGAGGGTAAACTTTAGCATTCAACTGAACTGTGCACATTTTAAACACTTATTTAAACACTTTTCAAATTACAAACATTAAATAAAGTTTTTGATAAGATTTTTCATTCTCTCTCAGGGACGGGTGCCCTTCATTGTGCCTGACAAGGTGGTATGGCCGCAGTTGTGTGAGGCTCTGAATATGAAGTACAAGGCTGAAGTGCAGTCGAATCGTGGTCTGTCCGAGGAGAATCTCGTCTTCCTCGCTCAAAAAGCCTTCAGCAGCTCCAGCGTCAACCCAGAGGACTACCGCAACATGACCATGACCTGGTCACAGTTTAACAGGGTAAATACACGCTACTCTCAACCAGGTTAATAGACTGAATTTCTGTGTTTAGCAGGTCAACACTCTTCTGTAACATTTGTTTTTCCTTGTCCATTTCTACCAGGAAAAAAATACATAGAAGGAAATACCTGATGAAATGAAAACACAAAAAATAAATGGATAAACAGATAAACAACCTATTTATACCACAGCTATAATGATAATGGCACAGAAAAACAATATCACTGCAATCACTTTCAGAATGATTTTATCCAGCTGATGAACGATAAAAACAATGACTGCCAATCACAATCCATCCTGCTGTAATTTAATGATATCTTCCGCTGGCATGGATGCTAATATAGTTAAATTTATAGTTATCTTTATAGTTATCATTCTTGGAGTGAACGGGGCTTAAGTCTTTACTGTCTCTCAGTTTAATACATCCTTGCTGAATAAAAGTATTAATTGTAAAAGTATTATTATTATAAAAAGTATTAACTGACCCCAGACTTTTGAACTATTTTCATTGGCGAAGCAAAAACAGACCAATTGACTGCCAATATTGGGTCCAAACTGTATGTTTCGATTGTAAATCATCCGTTAATCAGTCATAATTAGGGTTGGGTTGGGAATCGTGAGACATTTTCCGGTTCCGAATTCCGGTTCTGCCTAACGATTCTGGTTCCGGTTCCATTAAATAATTAAACAACTAATAAAAAATATAGTAGTATGGGAAAAATGCACAATACTTGACTCAAACAGTCCATTCTGTGTTTATTATTCTTGTAAAATGAATTTAACAGACTGTTAATCTCAAATTCGCTAACACTTTACAATAAGGTTCATTAGTTAACATAAGTTAACTACATTAACATGAACTAATAATAAACTGCATTTCTACAGCATTTATTAATCTTTGTTAATGTTAATTTCAACATTTACTAATACATTATTAAAATCAAGAGTTGTATTTGTTAACATTAGTTAATGCACTGTGAAGTAACATGAACAAACTACGAACGGCTGTATTTTTATTAACTAACATTAACAAAGATTAACAAATACAGTAACAAATGTATTACTCATGGTTAGTTCATAAATGAACCTTACTGTAAAGTGTTACCACAAATAAGATAAGATGCTTGAACACACATGTAAGATTCAGACAGGTGAAACAGAATATTTTTGTAAGTTGGATTCATAAAGACTTGTTTCTGAAAGAATGATTCAGTGATACACATTTTTAACAGTAAATTTGTTGCCACCTAGTGGCGTAACAATGCAATCGATACAGTCATTATTTGAAGTCCAGTTACTTTCAGAAGGTAATTTATTATACAGAAACATTAGCGTTTCTGTCTGAATAATAAACTTTTGTATACTTTTGTAATAATTGGAATAGGCCTATTTGTCACACAGAAATAATGATACTGTGTGTTTGAAAAGATTGTTTGTGAAGCTGTCAACACATGACAACTCTCTTTAGATCAACGGCAGCGCGAACGCAGATTTGAATGTCGTGATTTTATTTTTGTCAAAGGTTTAATATACACGGGCAAATCGTTGTCATTTAGGAATTAGATCATGTGGGTGATGAAATCGAGAACGCGATCTTTTAAAGATTAATCGTGCAGCTTCAGGCACCCCTCTCTGCATTGAAATCTGACGTAACGTTATATGAGTAGCGCGAGGGCTTTTTTAGTGCATTCATTGCTATAATATTCATCATGTGAGATGTCTCTATTAAAGGGTACGCTCCCTGCACTTTGCCCACCCATCACACCAGAACCGTTTTCGGAACCGAAACTTAGAAATCTTGCACGGTTCCGGTTCTTTAAAAAAAAAAAAACACAAAACACTACCGGTTCCGTATGAGTATTCCGTATTCCGTTCCCGGTTCCCAACCCTAGACATAATGATATGTCCCATGCTGATTTTAAAACCCATATCTAAGTTTCTGCATCCCCTGAATACAGTTGCACTCCGTCTAGCTGTTCTTGAATAAAAGTAGTTTTGTACTTCCCTATTGTTCATGAAATTACCGTTATGGTAGCTTCAGTTAAGCCGAAAGCAACATGGCCTGTTCTTTTGTAACAAATTCTGACCATGACTGTGACCTGCTGCCTGTTACCCAACAGCACTGCCATAATGGAGTAATGTTCTCACAGACGGTTTAATCCTAAACTAGTCTCTCATCATTCTGACTTTGTTTTCTTCATTTTAAGTGGTGATCCGCCGACCCGGGGCAGCATGTTAGCCGATCTGATTGACATTGCTTCTCATCCATTGCAATAGTTAATGGTTATTCAGGAAGTAAGGTTTGATCGGAGAGCTTTTGATGTGCAGGCAGGCCTAAGGCTGTGGCTGCCTTTGAAAATGGCCATGTGCTGATCTGCTACATTAAGCGGGCAGTGTTCCCAACAGAGGCCTTTGGAATTCAGGCATCGTTTGTGATTATGGCTTTGTTTATTTACGCATAAGTCACTGATACAATACTCGCTATGCACACACTTGCACAGATAGACAACAAGTAATCTTCAAAGCGTGCAAATGATTGATGCTTTCATGCAATGGGGTCCGAAAGTCATTAGTGGAAAAGCTTGAATCAAAAGTTAAATGTATATGGAAAAGTTAGTTAACATTAGTTGATGTATTAACTAACATGAACTAACAATTCTTACAGTATTTATACATTTTTGTTGAATTAAATTTTTGATTGTTAGAGCATGTTAGCTCAGGACTATTACATAATATTAATAGACAAAAAATTTTGATTTTAATAATGTATTAGTAAATGTTAATTAACATTTACTGTACTAAAGCATAAAATACCATATATGTTTGCAGATATTTAGGAATATGCTAAGTTAACATATTTGTTTCTGTGAAAAACAACTTTGAAATGTGTTCCGTGTCAGAATGTCTGTTTTTGTTTTGGTCTGTGTGATCCCGCCCACTGACAAGTTACCTAATGGTATTTTGACACCCCGGGTTGGCAGTTGGTGGAAAACACAGCATATTGCAGCCATGCAATACGAACAGCAAACGAACAGGTTCAGAGATCGCAGATTCCACCCTGACCTAAAAACCTGTGATACTATTACAATTAGCTAATTATCATATTAGTTAACATTACAACAACAGTATATCTTAGATCTGTGAACCAATGTTACTCACATATGGAGCAAAACCAACGCAGCCTCAGCATCTATTTTCAGGCTTTCCCGCTCTCTCCAGTGCTGGAAAGATTTCCCAACATTTCCATACACAAAAGTTAGTTCACCCAAAAATGAAAATTAATTACTCACCCTTGTGTCGTTCCACCCTTGTGTCGTTTTTTGATGAAATATGAACACAGTTGACACACTGAACGCAATTCAGCACTTCCGTGTTTACATCCGAATACCAGCTAAGTATTGGCCGGCTCCTGTGTCAGCATCACACGCATGCATCGTGGTGCTCACGTGATTTTTTCACTTTTTTTTTTTTCAGCACACACACCGAACATACATCTAGCAAATATTCACAAAATTGTCTGTTTGGGTGTTGATTTCAATTTTCAAATGCGTTTCTCAGAAATCGCTTACTGCACCTTTAACAAATGGAATCTTATTGTAAAATATTACCAAATTAGATTCTAAATGTCAAATTTTACATCTGAACCACACCGTGCATCCATGTGTTTGTGTGTCTCTGTGTGGTCTGCCATTCTAACTGCTGAAACGGTCTGGACACGGGACACCATGTTCTAAGAAATAGAGTGATTAAAGTGAAAGAGATGGAGACAAAGAGACAAACGCTTCCTGTCATCAGTCCTAAGTAATGTGACTTTGCTTGTGGATCACTGATTAAAAACAGAATGAACATGAGACAGAGGATTATGCTGTCATTTAGGCAGTCATGCCTGCATTTCTTAAACCTGGAACATTCACTGTAGCACACGCTCTTCTGTTTACTGTCTGATTCATGTCAACTCCATGTCCATTTCCAATGAACACATCACTTGTGAGCAACACGTACCAGAAATTCAACAGATTGTTTTTTCATACTTTCATCATTGTGTGAGAAAACAAGCTTCATACAGTACATGCTTTAAAGAGGTTCTAGTCTACAACATGCTACAACAAGTCTTATTTAATACTGTATATTTACACACTTTGTAGATTTAGTCCTACAAAAATAGATGTGGCAAAAAATGAAGAAAGAAAAAAAATGAAGGCAACAGTTTGCATGGCTTTTTTTCAGTCATGTTCAATTACATAATTATTTTAAGTTAATATTGTGAGTGAACTCGACCTCATGACGTTCCAAACCTGAACAAAACACAAAGAAAGTTTGGAACAACATGAGGATGAGTAAATGATGACAGAATTGCCATATTTAGGTAAATTATCCCTTTAAAAATGTTATGATATGATTTAAAATCTAGTCATTGTAACAATCTATATTAAGTTACTGAAAGAAAATTTGTGGAGTTGTATCAGCTCTATACAAAGTGTATAGTTACTTTATTTTAACCTCACATTTCTCAGGTTACTAAATGTGACAATAGCAATGTAAATAATGCTGGCAAAACAGTGAAACTAATAATTAATCATGCCCCAGTTCTTGCTGGGAAGAGGTCGAAATGGACTGAACTTCATACACACATACAGAGAGAGAGAGAGAGAGAGATGGTCCTCACTACAGAACACGAGATCCAGGGGGCGAGGTTGGATCCAGATCCAACTCCTCCCACTTTACATATCCCTAAACCTACCCGTCTCCGCCCCTGGATTTCATGTTCTGCTGTGAGGGGCTACTGGGGAAAGGGGGTATCAGTGTAGACCTATTTGAACTGAAAAACTTTTTCTAAATTTTTTTAATTGAAATGCTTTAGTTTTCTTCCTGAGAGTTGTATGTTGTTAGAACTCCAGTATATAACTTTAGGTAAATTGTTTTTTTTTTTTCAGCATCATATTTTTTTTTTATTTTTTTTTTAAATTATATGTTTAAAACCAGATTTTCTTCTTGTCACTGTAGGAGAGTTTACCAGGAAGGAACTTCACATTTTGGCAGTGGTTTGATGGTGTCATGGAGCTTACTAAAAAACACCTGAAGCCTCACTGGAATGATGGGTAAGAAATGACTTCTGTGAGAACAAGTACAAATATAAACATCACACTCCTTCAGATTTAATGTTACTGATAACAATTCATCCATGTGTAAAACCTAAAAAACTCTTTGTCTTAGTTGCTGCTCAGTCAAAGAACAAACAGACAGAAAAAGAATAAATTCTGTTGCTCCTCAATGCCCTCACATAACAATGACATCTCTTAAACTGAGAAATGTGCCATTTACGCTGTCTGACTTAGCAGGGTGAATCTCACAAAGAAATAACAGTGACATTTGTTTGTCTTTCCATTATATGTGACTTTCGTTGGAAAATGTACCTAATTGACAGGCAAGAAAATGCCACAATTATTTATGATTTTTGGGTGAAATATACATTTGATATAAATTATTAAAATATAAACTTGCCGCTTCTGAAGGTTTTAGTATGTTTTACCTGGCTGCGCTACTAGAAGATAATAGACATAATGCAGGGGTGTCCAATCCTGCTCCTGCAGGCCACTGTCCTGCAAAGTTCAGCTCCAACCCCAATAAAACACATCTGAACTAGCTAATCAAGGTCTAAATAGGCATATAGAAACTTCAAGGCAGGTGTATTGAGGCAAGTGGCCCTCCAGGAATGAGTTTGGAGACCCCTGTCATAATGTATCACATTCTAGTTGGATTCTGGTTCTTTTGTTCCTTTTTTTGGATATATAATTGATATATTCATTATGAAGTGCTTCTTTGCCATGGCAACTGGCTGATTGAGAGATAGTGCTGGTTAAGACTATACATTAAGGTATTAAACCATGGATGGATTAACAAAGGAGTAAGATCTGAGAGACCTCTTGGGGGGGGGTGATAAGATCTAGCTCGCTCGCTCACTCTCTCTTTTATTTTCTTATATTTTTCCTGTGCAATCCCCAGTTGCCCATAACTTGTAATCCTTTGTATACAAATCACGATAAAACTGAATGGTACACATACGATAACAGCCTCTCTGCCTCTCTGTGTGCAAATGCCCTTTTCTGCATGCATTTGTGTTCACATGTGTTTGTGTGCTTGTACTTCCCAGGGCAATTCTTGGGTTTGTGAATAAACAGCAAGCTCAGGACATGCTGATGTCCAAACCCAACGGAACCTTCCTGTTGCGCTTCAGTGACTCGGAAATTGGTGGCATCACCATAGCCTGGGTGGCAGAGAATCCTAACAAAGCAGGTAAAACCATTACTTTGCTCCTCCCCTGCCTTTTTAATATTCTGATTTATAATACACTCTTAAAAATAAAAGGTTCTTTATTGGCATCAACGGTTCCATGAAGAACCTATGACATTGATGGAATCTTTCCATTCCACAAAAGATTCTTTATAGTGGAAAAAGGTTCTTTAGGTTTTTAAAATGTTCTTCACTCTGAAAAAAACAATGGTTCTTTTGAGAACTGATCACTGAAAAGTTCTTTTGGAACCCCCTTTTTAAGAGTGTAGGGACATTTTATGTGCTGTATTCCAAAAAAATCCCATTCAGTGGCTTTAAATGCCCTTACAATATATTTGAAAGCTTCTACAAAATAGTATGTGTGTCCTTCACAGGGGAAAGGATGGTGTGGAACCTCATGCCATACACAACCAAAGACTTCTCTATCCGCTCCCTGGCAGATCGCATCAGTGATCTGAATCATCTCCTGTACCTCTATCCCGACCGGCCCAAAGATGAGGTCTTCTCCAAATACTACACCCCTCCTCTTTGTAAGCTTGATCTTTAATTACCTAAAGACAGAATTTTGAACAAAATATGAAATTTCATCCCTTTTGACATTGCTGAATTTATCTATACATCGTTAAAAGGGTTGGGGTCAGTACAATTTTTTTAAAAGAAATGAATACTTTTATTCAGCAAGGAAGCATTAAACTAATTATACAAGAGATTTCGATTTCAAATAAATGCTGTTTTTTTGTACTTTCTATTTATCAAATAATCCTGAAAAAAAAAGTATCACGCTTTTCACATAAATATTAAACAGCACAACTGTTTTCAACATTGATAATAATAAGAACTGTTTTTGAGCATTAGAAACTTCTTTCAAAAACATGAAAACATTTTACCAGTCCCAAACTTTTGTGTATATGAAGTGTATATTTACTTATTTATTTATTAATTCATATATTTATTCAAAATGACTTATATGCACCACTATTGCATTACATACTGCAAAAACTATATTTTAAAACATTAAGAGAATTTTGAAGAAGATTAAGAAAGTTGAGATTCGGTCAGGTATTTGCTATGTTATGGGGACAATTTTTGGGTCCCAATGAAGAAAACCGCTTATAAATCATACTAAGTTATGTTTTTTGAAAATGTAAAAATGCAGCAGGTTTTCTGCGATGGGTAGGTTTGGGGGTAGGAGATAGAATATACAATTCGTACAGTATAAAAATCATTATGTCTATGGAATGTCACCAAAAATGTGTGTGTTTATATTCTGGGATTTAAATGAAAGTGTATCACTCTGGGTAATCTACTGTGTGTGTCTGTGTTTGTTCTCATTCACATTTGTATTCATGTGTACACAGCAGTGTGAGCCAGTGTTATGTTATGGTTTAGGAATAATCTGTTTATCTTTCCCACCTCTCTAGCTAAAGCTGTGGATGGATACGTCAAACCACAGATCAAACAAGTAGTGCCAGAGTAAGTACACACACACACACACACGCACACAAACACACACACACACGCACACCTCTGTGCATGTGTGTTTTTCTGATCTTTCAGTACAGGTCTTTACATCTCTGATATTCAGGAGCTAACCTGTCATCTCAGAGCAGTAAACCTAATTGCACGCTTGTATATTAGCACTGGCCTGGCTCAGCAGGCAGTTACAGGTTGCCACGGATACTTGAGACTCTGCTCTCATTCCACTCTTCAGAATATACTTAGCTCAGTTAGCCTCATTAGCAGCATTATTTGTCCATAGGTGGACGACCCCGTCTGTCTTGTTAGCAAGCCTTACACTTCGGTCAAACTCAACAGGGAGTAATACACCATCAGACTTGGATGATTCCGTTCTTCTCATTAGCATTCTGAAGGAGTGATTTAATAAACAAGCTTTTACTTTTTACAAGGGTTCCCCTTTGACCGCTAGCACTCAACTGGAGTCTGTAGCAAGCTGTGAACTAGAGCTGAACAGAATGAATGTCTTTTGTTAATTATTTCCATAGCTTTCTGACATTTTATTGAAGAAGCGAGTAGAAAGATGACAGGAAATGTTACAGGAAGCTGTATCAGTACATATTGTAACACATATTCTCAACATTAGATGAAAAACTTAAACTTAAAAAATATTAATAATAATAATAAAATAAATAATAATAAAAATAATAAATAAATATTTTACGAGGTTGTTTGCCCATACAATTTTTAAGCTATTAAGGTTAAACGTATTCGGCTTGCTGTCCGCAGTGGAGGGGCTTGAGGAAGCGGCTTCATCTCGAGTTTAGATATACCCCACAGTGGGACTACTAATGCTTGGAAGATGAGTATGGTAGAAAGATGCCTAAATTATGTTGGTGGAGTTGGGGAGGGATGCCAAAACAGCTGATGCCGGAGCAAGGTGCTGCTTAAATGCTCCGGCAATTAATTGAAAGATTAGATGGGTTCACTCTCCCAAAATTATGTCTAGGAACTTCACTAAAACATTACAAACGTTGCTTTATCAACTAACTGAAATAAAATCATTTTAAGTTGACATACTAAAATGACTAAAACTAATACTGACATCAAATTAAATAAAAATATTTTTTTTTAAAACTGACAAAACTGAAATGAAAACTGAAAATATAAAAATAAAATAATTCAAAATATTAATAAATACAATAATAGTATATAAATAATGCTAAAATAACATGTTATGTTAAATAATTGACTATTTGTACATTTCTGTTGACGTAGGTTTGCGACACCTAACCCTGACCCTACAGCAAACCCCACCTACATGGACCATGCGGCTTCTCCAGCTGTCAATCCCCAACATGCTTATGGACTCTATCCTCCCATGTGAGTAGTACACTGATATATGTGTGTTTCTGTCTGTCTCTATGTTTCTACATCAATGTTGGTATTGTTAACGTGCCCCTATTATGCTATTTTAAAGCTTACTAATTTTGTTTTGAAGGTCTCCTACAATAGATTTACATGCATCCGAGGTCAAAAAACACTTGCATTTTTCTCATAATATACATTGCAGCATCACATCTTTTCTCATAGTGTCTGAAACACTTTGAGCCTGCTCTGATTGGTTAGATGGCCCAGTCTGTTGTGATTGGTCTACTACTTACAGTGAATTTCAGAATTTCTGAATTTCAGCTCCGGAGGTTTCCTCAACACTTGTGATATGAACAGTAATGATGCCGTCGGTTTTGTCGTATCAGTTCAAGCCTGAGTCCTGCAAAGTAGATTTGCTTTCGCAGTGCAGAAAACGGCGCCTTCTTGACATGTCGACAACATGATCCAAGCTCTTCCAGGCCTCAGTGTATGAGGACGGGTCAAAGTAAACGTTGTTTGCCGGCAGCCAGTGAAAACCATAGCTATATTATGCAAATTTATTACAAACCTACTTAGGTTTGTGCAGGAAGTAAGACTGGAATTAATGACGACTCGTTTCATGCAGTTCAATAACTAAATCGCCAAGAGTTTGATTGACAGGCAATCTAACCAATCATAACGCCGAATCCGCCATTTTGTCCAACAAAGCAGTCAGGGGTGTAGATTAATGTAGGTGGATTTGAACTTGAAAAACGGTGTGTACTGACGTCTTTCCGCAGTTGAAACAACATTCTTCTGATGTTCATTCATGTTTATTTGATGCTATAAATGAACTAGTAGGAAGAGATGATCGGTTCACGAGCTGCTTGAACTGAGGTGCTACAGCGATCTGTCACGACACATAAAGAGCCACAAAACGGTATTTATTGTTTAAATTTCTTTAAAAATGACAAAATTTGAAATTTGAGACTTTGTTTCATATTAAAAGGGTCTTTGCGAATGGTCAATTTATCATACATTTAGATCTTTGAAACTTTGTAGACCTTTTACATTCACAAACAGCTATATTATAACACTGCATGAAAGAAAATTTCTGAAAAAGCATAATATGGGCACTCACAGTAAAACTATTAAAAAAAATTTTATTACTTGAAATAAAGCCAAAATTAAACATAAATATTAGATGAAAAACATGCAAAATATTGTCTTGGAAACTAAAGTAAAAAAAAGTTGAAGTACTAAAATTGCTAGAACTAAAGCTGAAATAAAAAATTTAAAGTAAATATAAATATTAAAAAGCAATAAAAATGACAAAAGCACTTAACAAAATGACTAAAATTAAAATGAAAACTGAAAATAAAAGCTTATTCAAAATATTACTAAATACTATTATAGTACATAAATAATGCCACCATAGTTAATTTAATATTTTTGTTAGTTAAGTAATTATGATTTTAGTATGTGTTTAGCACTTTAAAACATTTAAATCAATTCTTCATTTTTTTCCCTTCAAACCAGCACAGAAAATATCTATTGATGTCACCTGGACTAGATAATAACGGCTAATATAGTAAATATTTAATATAATTACCTTCTATAATGTGCTGTATAACTTACCATGGAATTGTGTGCGAGTTACCAAGATTCTCTCTCTCTCTCTCTCTCAGTGGTGATCCTATGCTGGACCCTGATGGCGATTTCGATCTGGACGACACCATGGATGTAGCGAGGCATGTAGAGGAACTGCTCCGTCGACCGATGGAGGGCCAGTGGAGCGGCCAGCAGTCATGACCTCTTGACCTTCGTCATCTTTGACTTTTCTCGCTTAATAATGTTTTTTTTTTTTTTTTTTAAATCACATTTTCTTCTCCTCCTCTTAGTGTATTTTCCCCATTTGTTTCTGAGTGTTGGTCTTTATGACTTTCGGTTCTTTATCTCTTATTTTTTCCTATCATCATACCTCTTATTTTCCCATCCCTTGTTTCTATAGAAGAGAAAGGAGCTAATGGAAGGAAAAAATACTATGAGCCTTCCTCTAATAAAATACCACCAAACAGTATTGTAGAAAAAAAGAGAGAGATGCATGCTATCTCTTTTCCTTTGTGCGCGTTGTTTTTGTTGTTGTTATTTTTCAAATCGACTTTTCACAGAACAACTCTGTGAAACCCTTAAACCGAAATGTACTACTGTAAGAATCATTTTAATTTTTTTTTTTTTTTTTTAAACTGTTTTATGGTTGTCATTTTATTTTGGGGGTGTTCAGATATCTATTGCATCTGAAGTAAATGCATATTGTCCTTTGCACTCTTAAACGAATGCTTTCTTGCCGACGATGACAACATTATTGTTACCATGGCAATTGCAATGTATTGCTTCTGTACACTAAAGAGTGTTTAGGTTGCAAGGCTGTTCAGTGCACCTACATGAGCACCGACAGGCTGAATGGGTCTTATCATCCCTTCACCGTCTGTATTTAATCTGAACCGTGTTACACCCGCATCCAACCCAGCAGCACACAACCTGTCACTCACTTCATTGAAACTGAGGCCCACGTGGGAAATGCACATACACCCGCTCTCATCCGTCCCGCGAAAACTGATGGAAACACATTGGGGAGAGAGAGGTCAGCTGACCATCTCGGCTTACACTACACTACACAGGCCATCACCACCTCTCTCTGTCTCTCTCCAGCGCAACAGGTGATGACCTCATCTGTTCTCATGCTTTCCTCCCAGAATGTGCAAAACAAGAGAACCTGTTGTCATGGTTACACATGCTGCTCGTATGCTCTTAACTGGCCATCCTATAGGTTAGCTTGTTCCCAACCGGCATCGTTTTTCTCTCATACTCATACGCCTGTACAAAAGCCCTGTCCGCTCAGGACACTGACGTCGAGTTGATGTAAAACACAAATAATAAATAAATAAGAAACCAATGAATCGAAAAGAAAGTACCTATATCCAGAATATATGAATTTATTTTTTTGTTAACATATTTCTATTTTATTACCGTAGGACGCTAGATGGCTCCGTCCATCTGTGTAGTGCAAAATGCTGTGTCCGATTCTCAGTAAAAGCCCTGACGTACTGATCCAAAATCAGTTTCTGCCATCCCCAAAACCTTAATCGGCACAAAGGGGCTGGTCGCTGTCATTTCTTTAGTTTCACTTCAAATCTCAGCTGAGTTTTCGCATGGAAGAAAAAGCCAAACAGCAAAGTAAACGTGAAGAGACTGTGTGCTTACTGTATGTTAGTTGCAAACCTGACTTATGACGCCCACTTTTAGATGCCTGTATCTTGTTCATTCTCAAACGATGGTTTGTTTCTTCTCAGTGGATGTTTTTTATTTTTGAAGTTTCTCTTTTTCTTCCCACCTCTATTTCTCTGACATGGCAGAAGAAGTTGTGATTTTTCTTCATCTTTTTTATTGTCTTTGTTTTCAAAGTGATCTGTCATGTTGTTGTTTCACACTGTAGATGTCACTGTGTGTGTAAGTGTGTGTGTGTGTGTGTGTGTGTGTGTGTGGGCATGTTCAGCTCTGCTCTGTTCTGTGTTCGTCATATGTTTGTGGTTTGGCTGTAGAGAAGAGGAATTGAATTGACATTAAAGTTTTTTTTTTAATACTTTGGGCTCCAGCACAAGTGGTGTGAGCACTTTTTTTGAGAGAATGAAATGAACTTGGGTTCATAATTCGTGTGATTATCATTTGGTGCACCCTGACATTTTAAAATTACAAACCATTTTTTTGCCTTTCAGTCTGGATCTTTCAACGCTTTCTGAAAGACTGACTTGAGAGCACATTAATCATTGTGTACTTTGCAACCACTCTTCCTAACAGCATGTTTCTAAGGAAAATCCATTTTTACAAGAGTTTGTCTTTTTCTTTATAAACTAAAAACAGACCGTCCCTTTTATGGGCTCCAGTTGTGCCTCTTCAAGCTGGGAAGTGGTTTTCTGCAAGAATATAACAAAATATTCAACATTCAGTGGACCAAGCATAAAAGTTATAGAATCTGTCAGTAAAAACAAATTTGATTGACTTCAAATATGTAAATGGTAAAGACATTACAACCCTGATTTTCAGAGATGTTTTTCTGATTTTGAAGGTTCCCGTATTGGTGTGTCATGATGCTGCATCAATGTCCCACTGCAAGAATGGATGCCGAGTGTGAACATGAATCAACATGCAACATCTGCACTGTAAATTTTGCCAAATCTGATGTGTATGCATGAGAGAACGCACGCAATGACACACAAATGACATTTTTTGACATTGAAACACAAGGTTGTCTCTGGTTTTGGCAGTTGGGGTCCTAATATGAATTGTAGCCTACAGTATAAATTCAAAAGAGTTTACAAGTTTCGGTAATGATAAAAGTTAGATTAAGTTAGTTTGTAGGCCTATGTATAAATATACATTGTAGCCTATAAATAAAACTTTAAATGCAATAGCTAGCGATCAAAAGTAGCGTTCGTCGGGCAAGTAGGTAACATATCGCAGCAGCGCCATCCTTGTTTTTTAATTTAACGGAATGAAAGCGAGGCTGAGGACTAGGCCTACAGTACTACATCCCTTCAATGTACTGTAGACTACTATTATTTAATGTGTTTTTGGATTGTTCTGCTGACGAAACACTGCAAAAATATATTTCCAAGACATTTACATGAGCTGTGGAAAATTATAAGTGATATAACTTTATAAGCTTTCTACAGCGGATGCCATTGAAAACACGGTAAGTCTGTCCCTCAGAGCCTCGCTTTCATTATAGCCTACCTGTCATGGCGCTGTTTCGAGAAACGTCGACAAAACAATAGTGTCATATACTCATCCTTTATCACTGTTTTCTATTTTTTTGTTTTACATAACAAAAACGGAAGTGTTTTGTTTAAAAAGTCTTGAAGCTTCGCTAACTTGGTTAACGTCATCGGATCACGCACAAATCATATTTACATTTAATCGTTTAAAACATATATCTATATAAGCCAAAATTCCTTTAAAAATAACTGTCAGCCCCAAATGAAAGCGAATAAATTCCACGATACATGCAACATTAATGGTCTTATAGGCTACGGTAAGTGAAAATATTTTATATTAATTTGATAAATTGTTGTATAGCCTACATATTTGCCTTTCCTTCTATATAATTCACAGGATAACACAAATACAGATTTGCAATTTATTCATCGAGTCGGACTCATGTTCCCTTGAAATGAAGTAAACTTGCCCCCTCTTTTGGTCAAAGTGGAAACAAACAATTCTAATGAAAAGCCCTCAACCGCAGCGAGAGAACGAATCAACAAACTTAAATTATCTGGACAGCGTATAAGCTCAAACCTTCTCTTCTCTCACGGAAATGGTTACCCTTTCAGGCATGGTTTATAAAAACAATATGTAAGTTTACCGTCAGGCAGTAGCACTTGTTTTATGTTCTAATTGCAAAGAGAATATTGCTTAAGGAAAGAGCTCATCTGTTGCTTGGATACGGAAATCTGTGCTTAATAGAGCCATAAATAGAAGAGCAGAGGCCTGAACCACAAGTTAGATCACAGTCAACTGATCCGTTTGACCCTGATTTGACCTGATGAAGAATCAGGTATTGTGAATCAAATAAATTCAGTAACTCAAAAAATTAAAGCACGCAGAAAAGGCATTTAACTATGATTGAGTTAAATGGATCTTTGGTAGTACTTTCTGAAACAGTTAGTGCCACTATATTATCTGCATTAAATATGTTTGACACATCAATTACCATTACATCTTGAATGATTTTAAACAATCTGAAATAGGACATAGCTACCATGGACATATTAATTTTATATCAAGCTAAATATAATTATACTGACTAACCCAAATGTTATCCCTAAAAGTAAATTTCTTGCATTTTCAGAATCAATGATCTTGAGAATCATTGTTTTTTTTGTTTTTTTTTTGTTAGTTTTCCATTGTGTGGACGTTGTCCTTTTTGTTAAGTCTCAACTTCTATCATATGAAATGGAAATTTATTACCAACAAACACGTTTTCTTAGCAATATTTCTACATTTTAATCTCTATCATGTCTTTTTAAATATAACAAAAGCCAGTTCCTTATCGTCCATCAAGAAGTGAGGGAAAACAAGTGTCAATATTAGTACTAGCAATGGATTCTCTATATTCTGTGATGTTCTGTGGCATAGGCTGGTTTGTTTAAAATAATATAAAAATGAACTTCAAAAATAGCTACTCCTAATGTAAGCTAACTTTCAAACCCTTACTGAGCAAGGACAAACTATAGCTCTTTATCTCAGTCCTGTTTGGTCTAAAACCTGTTCATTTACTTGTTCTTGTGTAAATAATCAACTAATAATCAATAAAGTTTATCAGCTTGACCAGACCATAATCCGTATATATAATGCATATAATATTCATTTTTAGAAATAAGAGACTTATAAAAGGATACTACATAATATGAATGACCCTCATACCATTTGGGAAATTATTTTTATCTACCATGACCATGTATTGCCTAAGCCCCAAATTATTCATTCCGTGTCCAAAATTATACATATAATTTCAGGAAAAGCAATCTTCTGCATCATACTAAATGCTGCTGGTAACTTCTAGCATGTTGTAGAGCATTCTGATCAGAACAGCTGATACTTCTGTTGGCTAGTCAGTTTCTGGTCAATTGAAAGTCATGGTTAAAACCAAGGAGCTTTGTGAGGACCTCTTGTTGTTCATTGTGGATGCTCACAAGAAAGGGAAAGGCTACAAAGGTATTTCCATGTTTCCAAGTACCAGTGGCCACTGTGCAAAGCATTATTAGAAAGTTCAAGGATACATAATGCTTTGGGGGTGTTTTTCAGCCAATGGGCCAGGCAACCTTGTAAAAATAAATGGAATCATTATAAAAGAAGACTACATTAAGATTCTGAAGCAAAACATCAAACAGTCTGCAGAAAAACCTGGCCCTCAGGATGCAGTGGACCTTCCAAACAAGATAACGATCCAAAACACACAAAAGAGGTCAAGAAATGGTTGGCAGAGAACAATGTCAATGTTTTGGAGTGGCCAAGCCAGAGTCCAGACCTGAATCCAATTGAGAATTTGTGGAGGGAACCGAATGATGGCAGGGAAGCCTATGCAAAAGAGGAGTGGTCCCTCAGTGGAATCCAGTTGAAATGTGCAAAAAACTTGCCACTAATTATAAAAACCATTTGACAACTAAAGGCTTTGCCACTGGTTATTGAGAAAGGGTATGAATAACTGTGGACATGGAATGTTTTGTCAAAATGAAAGCTAATATTCTTCGTTAATATCTCTAACACAGTGTCTTACTTTCTTTTGTCACCTTTTTGTGTCATTTCCAGCCAGAAGATGCCATTGCCTATTTGTCAAATAAAAATTCACCATAATTAAAAAATTTGGCTTGGGTATGAATAATACTATATGAATAACAATATAGGCTATATAATATGCCACATGATGATATTGTGGACAATGGTAAGAAATTAATAGCCTATAAGATTTGCTAAAAGAGATTAAAGTGATTTTCTCTCTTAATGTTTTTTTTTTTCTTTTTCCTATCTGTCTTACTCAAATGAGTGAATGCTGTGTATATACGTCTTTTTACCACCAGATGTCGCTGAAACATTACTTGAGTGTGAACTGATAATATTCCTTAAATTTCATGAGCTGTAGCCGTTCAGCGTCTACCAGCAAAAGAATGATCGCATATTCTTGTACCAATCAAATTAAATTAATATCTAAATATAAAATATTGCATAGTGTTGAAGATTGCTTCGGGTTATAAAGTTTCTTTGTTATTCGTCGTTTATTTATTTTTCCTCTCAAGAGTTTTTTTCCAAGGACTGATTTGTGAAAGATTGTTTTGCTTTCGATTCCTTATTCTGTGATGAGCAGATGACACTAACAGGAAATTGCAGTTTCTCTCACAACGTTCTTTCTTTTCCACTTTTGTTTTTCGGTAGTACAGTTAATTTGATCAGTTAAAGGCACAATATGAAAGATTTTTGGATTAAAATATCCAAAAAACACTAGAACGATGTTATATATTTTGTTGACTTGTGTACTTACATTATCCCAAATGTTTTCAAGAATGTTTAAATCCAAAGAATGTTTAAATCCAGAGAAGTAAGCAATTTTAACCAGGACACAGACCCATACCCGTGTTACCCTCGATTTTTTTATTTTGTCAAAACCATGGAAACACCAAAGATGCTTTAATATATTATGTGTTTTATTAAACAGGGGAGCAACTGTTTGGATACATTCATTGACAGAAAACTAATCATTGTTATATAACTCAACACAGTAGGCCTAAGTCTTATTGTTTTAAGCTAATTTTCTTGATTTTCCACAAGTACCATGTTTTACCATGCCTAATATCGATCTAGCTTACTGCAGTGTGCAGTAAGTGTCTCATAGTAGCCACTGAGCGAATGCAGAGTAGCACTATAACAACACACAAATGTATCTAATATGATAAAACAGCTATGTGTGTTACCCCACATACACATTAGGGCTGGAACAATAAATCAATTAATCTCGATTCGTGGATCGATTCTGAGATTTTCCGAATGCATCGTGATTCTCTCTTGAATCGATTCTGAGCTTAGTTTTTAACAACAGATGCCGCTCTAGGCTAGTTTTTAACCGCACGCTCAAATGCTCATGAAGAAGAGTGCCTGTGCTTTTGGCCATGTACTTGCACTTCAGAATGCTTTTGTGACATTAATGTAAACAGCCTACTGCAAACAACTTATTATTTTTATTAGAGATACACTATGTAAAATTTTGGCCTTCTAGTGGTTAAAAAACAAAACATTTTGTGAAAGAAAATTCTACTTTCAAGGCCTAGAAAGGTTGTAAAGACATTGTTAAAATAGTCCATGTGACTACAAGTGGTTCAACCTTAATGTTATGAAGCGATGAGAATACTTATTGTGTGCAAAAAAACAAACAAAAATAATGACTTTATTCAACAATTGCTTTTCTTCCATGTCAGTCTCCTACGCTGTTTACATGGTATAGACAGTGCAGCGCTTTCGGGTTCAACGTCAGAACGCTGTATCAGTATTTTCCGGCTCCTGTGTCAACATCACATGCATGCATCGTGCTGCTCACATGAACAGCGTCGGCCAATACTGAGCCGGTGTCCTGACGTAAAACTGGGAAGTGCTGGACTGTGTGTACAACATAAATAGTGTAGGAGAATTTGTTGAATAAAGTCATTATTTTTGTTTGTCACATGGACTATTTTAACAATGTCTTTACTACCTTTCTGGGCCTTGAAAGTGGCAATAACGTTGCAGTCTGTTGAAGGCCAAAAAGCTCACAGATTTCATCAAAAATATGTTAATTTTTGTTCCAAAGATAAACCATAGATTGTAACTCTCTTCCATTATAGAAAAGTGAAGCCGGCAATGTCCCAGTATGGTGCTGAATCAGGGCAGCTGAGTCACACTCCTGTTTTTATAAAATCAAAGTAACTAACAAAAACAAAACTTATTAAAAAAATTAACACTTGAACTTACATCAACGTGATAAAAACTACCTAAAATGACAGAAACCATCTTTGGAAAAAAAATTATTTGAAGTGTAATTTATTTGTTTACTTTGTCTCACGTCCTATAAGGGTGCGTTCACACTTGTAGTTCGATTCGTTTAGTCCGGACCAAAAAAAAAAAAAAATTAAAGCTGCAAGCAGCGATGAAAAGGCCCTCACACCTGGGCTCACCACCACCCGGTGAGGAAAACTGTGAACAGTGGCCAATAGTCATTTAAGCGGATAAATAGAGAAGAAATATGGCCAAATAAGTCATTTTGATGCACCAAGGTTCCTTCTGCCAGCAGGTGGCGCTTTAACTATAACTGAATATTGCCATGTAGATGTCTTCATGCCTGGACTCTTATCAAACATGTGAAGTTTGAGGCAGATTGGACACTGTATGCCCGAGTTACAACAACTTCCTGTTTCATGGCGAAACATTGAACTTCGTCAGGCCACCACGGACACACCCTTCAGTGAAAACTCTAGATCTTTGCAATTTAACGCTGCAGAGGCCTTAAGATTAGACTGACCAAATATGATGTTGATCTAATTAAAGCTCCAGGAGGAGTTCACTAAAGTACAATGCGTGGAAATGGCAAAAACTACAAAAATATTCAAAATATTTCACTTCCTGTTGGGTTTTCAGATTTTGCACCCAGGGACTGTTTTGTAGATATTGGGCTGTTACACGTGTCTACTAAATTTCATAGGGCGCTTAATTTAAATTTTGTAGGTGGTACTATCGAGCCATTTTGCCACACCTAATTCTGAAACCCATATCAGATGTAAATTTTCACCACTTCTGACGCGTGTGCAAAGTTTCATGAGTTTTCATGCATGTTAGGCCCTCAAAAATGCGATACATTTAGGAGAAGAAGAATAATTGACTGAGCAATTACAATAGTCCTTTCCTATTTTGAGATGGAACTTACCGAACATCCAAAACAATGCTGTGTGCTGAGGTAAATGCGCTTGTTGTGTGTGCGTAGCCTGCATATGATGATATTTTGGCCAGCTGGAAACTCGTGAAGAGCTTATAAAATGTGTAAAGATGTCAAAACAGCGGTGGGACTTCCTCCGCCACACACACAAACGATCGGCTGCGTGGAGATGCGCGTCTGATGCCTGTGATTGGTAAACTCGCGACTATGATGAGAAAAACCGATATGCGTGAGGATTCTGTTGTTTTTAGGGTCTCATCTTCCTGTTTTTGGTTCGTTTACATGTCTTTGGTCCGTGTTGTGTTCATATATCATTCAAACTGCACCAGAGTTTGTTTGGAAGTGGACCAAAACCCATCTTATCAGCGGCCTCGGTCCGCTTGTTTGTTGGGTTCGGATGGCAGCGTTCACACATGTTCAAATGAACCGCACTAACCGAGCAATCGCACCAGGGTTCGTTTTAATCGAACCAAACTTGACAAGTGTGAACACACCCTAAGGGTGCTTTCATACCTGCCTCATTTAGGGGGCTTTCACACTGGGCTTGTTTGCTGCGGTCCGACCCCGATTGTGATTGTTCCCGCTGCCCCCCGCAACGTTGGTTTGGTTTCACACTCAAATTTATTCTATCGAACCCTGGTGCGCTTGCGTTCCTCTTACGTCATCACAGACGTTCACGGCGCATGATAGAAAACTGAACGCGGGTCAATAAATTGTGTTTTATTAACACCCTAAGATTACATGGAGAGGGCAGGTTTATGACCTGTACTGGGAACAGCCACCTGGGGGCGATCGAAACGTTTTGGCAAATTTGGCCTCACTTTTCAGGACTTGTGCGGCACACTTGAGATGAACATGTTTGGAATGACATGAGGGTGAGTAATTAATGACCGATTTTTCATTTTTGGGTGAATTAACCCTTTAAGAGAAATAACTGATGGAATTAGATGGAAAGGATCTCAAGCCTTGAAAATAAATTCCAGCACAGCGCTACAACAACCATAATGAAATGGCCCTTCACAGTAGATCATGTTTTACAGTCTTAGAGTGCTACATGTGGCAAAATTATCGGTTCAATAAAATAGCTTACTCTCCCGCTTTTACAACATTTCAAATCCCCCAGTTCTCGCCATCTCCGAAAAGCCAAGACGATCTTGATTCTCATTTTATGTCAACTTTAAGCCACTTTTCTCTTTTTACGGATATGAGAAAGCACTCATGGGTATGTGATGTATGTAGACAATTTCATGTGAAAATCATCCCGTATAAAATATAAACACTTACAATAGGCTTACCATAGTAAATTAGGGTCAGACAAAAACCTGTTTTAAATGAAAAGTCTTTTCATTGAATTGTTGCTAAAAATTTTAACTATAAAATGAACAAATTTCATCACATTTTAAACAGCAATACCCCTTGTAAAGTTAAGTGTTTTAGGTCTGATTTTGTATCAGTTGCATGAGGATGTGGACAAGGGATTTAGATTTGTACATTTTTTACTTTGAAAAGTGGATATTTGCTGTGTACATTATGTATTTTCCACATTAAAGGCCCTGTCCCAAATAGAACCTTAAGCCCTCACGATCTTCCTTCGAATCCACACTTTCGTGACATTACGTTGCTTTGACTGCCAGGTATAAAACTGCAGTAGAACTCACAGGCTTGAGGGCTCAGCAAAAGTATGCATTAAGGGCACATACCGGCCATAAAGGGGCACTCGTGAGCACCCTTCTGAAACCCTAACGGTTTTTTATCTTGTGGACTTAACGGTCATGCGCATATGGTGATCATTGTAAGTCCACGAGACTGCAAGTGCATATGAAGTGTGCCATTTGGGACAGGGTCTCAGCAAAAGGGCACATATTGGCCGTGAAGTGTGCCATTTTGTGTGCCATAGTTGCGGTAAAATAGAAGTATTGCGACTTTTCTTCTGTATCGTGATGTACATCCCAGTGTAATGGATTATCAAAAAAGAAAAAAAAATGTATAGGGTGTAGATTTGTTTGGATTTTGAGATGTAGATGAATGCGGCAGATGAACATGAGCTTGCAGCCTGTTGTTTTCACAGGAAGATCCAGCTATGGCATTTTGATTAAATAAGAATTAAAAGATAGTGTGAATTTTCATTTTATGCCAACTTTAACTTGTTGTCCTCACTTGCTGTGTGATTACAAATAGCCTGATGTCACTATTAAATGGCACCTATTATGCAAAATTCACGTTTACATGATGTTTGAACATAAATGTGTGTTGGCAGTGTGTGTACACAACCACCCTATAATGAAAAAATCCACCCACTCATTGTTTTAATCCCCATAAATCATAAAGCAGTGTCTCAAAACAAGCCATTTGCAGATTCTGGGCAAAGTGACGTCACTTTGCACCAGCCCTGCCCTCAACTGCTGATGGACTTATTAGCACCCAAGTGAGTTGTACACTGTCCGCCATTTTCTCCAGACCATAGCAGCTGTAGCGACAACAATGTCTCGTAAGCATCTAAGGTGTTTTGTTGTTGGATATAAGAGTGAACATATGACATCATGTACTCTCGACATCAGAGCCGCAGTGGATTTGTTTTGTTTTTGAAGAGAATGCGCCTCCACATACCTAAATTCATTTATGTCTGCGCAAATCATTTTACACCAGACTGCTTTGTGAACAAGGGTCAATACCAAGGCACGATAGAAAACAGGTTGTGCTAAAAAGTTGTTACTCAATGATGGATCTGTACCAACTGTTCGTGATCCAGCTTATAGTCTCTGGAGCAATACGACAATAATGAAAGGGAGAGCGCACACTTTATTACAGTTGTTTTATGGATAAAAAGTTTACAAGTTTATTAAGAACCCCTGGAAAAGGCATAAGATCTGAATATATTTGTTTACTGTTAGTTGTAACAAGTGTTTTTGTGTAATTCTCTGTGTATGTTGATGATAATGCAAGGGAGAGAGAGAGTTTATGTGTACTTCTTGTACTGTGTATTATTCAGCTCTTACTGTTATTTTCCAGAGTGAAAATGGACGCTTTATCTTTTGTGTGATGTACAATAAATTTCATAAAACTCATCAGTAAAGTTTTGGCCATCATTCAGATGGGGTCCGCTACAACAGGCTTGTACTAATATGGATAACATAATTTATAACCGTAATTAAACGAAACTATACCTGTTCTATCTCCATGCAGCATATATTCTCTTGCTCTGTAGGCACCATTGTCCGACTCCGGTTCGCTGCCGCTGCCGACAGTTTCAGACATTTTCAGTGCATGAGATTGTCCTGTTTGTTTGTTGCATGAGCTCTTGAAGCCCCACCCTCTTCTTAAAAGGGGGCCGGTAGAAGTAGCTCATTTGCATTTAAAGGGACACACAAAAACAGCATGTTTTTGCTCACTCCAAAAAGTGGCCATTTTAACATACTATAAAAAATTATCTGTGATTTAATTAACACAGAAAATCACTGCTAATGTATCAAAGATGTATGAGATAACATTTAAAAGGTTCAGACTAAACATTTTCCGAGCAAATGGAGAAAAATTGTTGTGTTATCCCTGCTCTGTCCCTGCCTGACATCTCTACTCTCTATCTAAAGTTATGCTTAAGAGCAAAATTCCTTCAGACCATACTGTGGCCTGCTGGAGGCAAATCTATACTACGAGATGTTTTCTTTCATTCTCCCCAATCAAAAACAAGTGGGTTTCTGTCTGTCTGTCATAAACTTCCTGGTTTTCTCTCTCCAGTCTCCCTTCATCAGTCCCTCTTCAGTATTCTCACACCAAGACAACCACATCATTCAGTAAATCACTGCATTTCTTAGAGAACTTCTAATGAATCTGTACATTGAATGATGGTGGGGGTGGAGTGTCATCTGCAAGGACGTTTTGGGGTCATGGCAAGGCTGGTGTCCTCATTCAGCACTAGAGAAAGAAAAAAGTGGATGAAACCAAATCATTTTTCAGCCTTATTAGAACAGAAGGGCTTCATTGTAAAAGGAAACATGATGTCAAACCCTGGCCAGAAAATAGTTTTTCAGAAGAAATGGATTCTAGGCAGTGTTTTGATGGCATCAACTGATTGTGCTGAGGGAATTATGGGCTTTTGCTCTTGAGGCAATTCCTCATCCATCACCATGATGTCTTAGTCTGACAATAAATAAATGATACACTTGTCTTGCATCATCTTCCAAAGCACAAGAACATCAGATCTCCTGTATGCTGAAAGCTGATGTTATACGTTCCTCAACTCCAACAGTTGATGACTTTGCCACATTCTTCATAAATAAAGCAACAGCCTTCAGCGGCTAGTTCTTCACACCACAGACTGACAAACTCATCTTAACAGCAAACACACTCTCCCCTCCTTCTCTCTGCTTTTGGAGGCAGAAGTCTGCAAACTCATCCTTTCCAATCACCCTACTTGATCCTATCCCCACCCCACTTCAAGCCATTTCTTCTTTAGTTGTATCTGCACTCGCTCAAATCATCAACACCTCTTTTCACACTGGTTTTCCCACAGCATTTAAGCAGGCTCGGATAACCCCACTGCTTAGTAAACTTTTAGTTAACTACAGACTGGCATCCCTTCTTCCATTTATTGCTAAGACACTTGAGTGAGTCGTGTTTAACAAAGTCTCTACCTTTCTCACACAGAACAAACTCCTCAACAACCAGTCTGGCTTCAAAAGCGTTCACTCAACCGATACTGCCTTGTTATTGAAGCTCTAAGACTGGCAAGAGAAGCTTCCAAAACATCGGTACTTATCTTGCCGGATTTGTCTGATGCTTTTGACATGGTTAACAACCAGATCCTCCTGTCAACCCATATGACAATGGGCATCTTAGGAATTGCACTCCGGTGGTTCAAGTTGTACCTCTCATATAGGTTCTTCAGGGTGTCTTGGAAGGGTGAAGTGTTTAAGTCGCAACATCTAGCTACTAGGGTGCCTCAGGGCTCAGTGCTTGGACCACTTCTCTTCTCCATCTACATGACATCACTAGGATCTGTCATTCAAAAAAATGTTCCTATCATTGCTATCCTGATATCACACAACTGTACCTCTCATATCAGCCAGATGATTCGATGGTAGCTGCTCCCATCTCAGCCTGCCTGACAGACATTTCAGACTGGTTGAAGGATCACCACCTTCAACTCAACCTTGCAAAGACAAAAGTGTTTGTGATCTCGGCCATTTCATCACAACTTCTCCATTCAGCTAGGTTTGTCATCCATAACCCCTTCCAGGACAGTCAGGAACCTTAAAGTTGTGATTGATGATCAGTTAAACTTCACCGACCACAATGCTAGAATGTAGATTTGCCTTATACAACATTACACAACTCCTTGACCAAGCTCTTGTTCTATCCAGACTGGACTATTGTAAAGCTCTCTTGGCAGGCCGTCCACCATGTACTGTTAAACCTCTGCAACTGATCCAGAATGCAACAGCGAGAGTGGACTTTAACAAGCTTGCATTCTGCAAGTGAACGAAAAGAGGCACAAAGTCACTTTCACAGACCTTTACATGTATGGCGTTGAATGATGGACAAAACAGCACAAGCGCGTAATCACAGCATGCTAGTGAATTGCAGCACTGTGAGCACAGTGACAAAGCTTGCATGTAAAATGTAAACTTGCAGAAATCACAAATGCCAAACTCGAGCACAAAAAGATGATTGTGCACCCAAATCAACACGTTGTGAGGAGAAATAACAAAACCGCGAGTTTTGACAGGTTCCTGACCTGCGCAGTCTGAATAGCGGTAAGATTCTTTGTGAATTGGAGCAGCCGCGCACTACAGAAGCCCTAGGAGGCCATGCATTATTATTAAAATGCTGTATTACGTTAAAGGAATACGTTTTCTTTTTAAGTTCATATGTCTTAATAGCTGTAAGATTCTTTGTGCATTGGAGCAGCAGGTTTCCATTAAGGCAAACATACTTAGTTTGATAAATATATGATGCTCGGGAGGCTAACAGCAAATTATAAACGGTCAGCTATTTCAAATGAAAGATGAAAGTTGATATTGATGTTGTACACTAGAGGGAGCCACAGGATAGTGAATCTTTTAAGCCTAATGTTTTTTCCTATTAGTTCCCATTCCTTTGAATGGAAATGCATGCATCAACTATGGCGTACTGACAGTATAGTTTTAGTGTAGAAAAAACAGCGCTTGCGCTGTTTTGTCCATCATTTATCACCATATACATGGACTGTTCCCTGCTGGTGGAATGACCTACCTAACTCAACCCGAGCAGCTTTAGCCACTTTCAAGAAATGGCTAATGACGGAACTTTTTTCGTTTACACCCGACCAGTGCCATTATTCTATTATATTTCCATTCTATACATTTTTTTTTAATTAAAAAAAAAACTTGCTACACGTACTGTGTTAGACTAACTGGGACTGTCACAGCACATGCACAT
The DNA here is from genome assembly GCA_037101425.1 of Elopichthys bambusa. NCBI lineage: Eukaryota > Metazoa > Chordata > Actinopteri > Cypriniformes > Xenocyprididae > Elopichthys > Elopichthys bambusa. The sequence goes on from CM074435.1 coordinate 17,393,151, forward strand.
TGCCCTATTGCTGATTTAATTCATTCTATTATTCTTATTTGAATATTGCTTTGGATAAAAGTGTCTGCTAAATTATTAAAAGTAAATGTAAACATGCCATGCAGTTTTGTAGGAGTATGTGTCAATGGCGCTCTGGTCAGCTGTTAACGACCTTGTTCTGAGTTATATTGCTCTTGTCTGGCCTTAATGCCCCAGCTCGGCGTTTGATTGCAGCAGTCTGAAAGTGATGAATCATGCTGTAATGGCTGCTCGGGCAGAGGAGCATATGATTTCTATCATGCCATCACCAGCTAATGTGATTTGGCTTTTCTGGAGGATATAATTTGACAGTATAATATTTCCTCTCTTTCTGTCTGTCCTTTTTTTGTTTTGTTTTTTTATTTTTTTTATTTATGTGCACACAGTGCCTATACAGTATGTGCATGATAAATGTGTGGGGGTTAAATAAAATAATTAAAATGTAAAAATGCAAATAGATTTGTGTGAAGGTCGGGTTAAGGGATAGAGAACAGTATTAGCTTTGAATAAAAACAGCAGAGGTCAAATGAAAGTCCACAGTGTTTCAGTGCTCTAAATATTAATCAATATAATGTATATAACTATACAAGAATAAATGAAAAGACTTTTTTATGAAGTGTTTCAATATGAACACAAGCATTTATGATAAAAAACTAAAAATACAACAGTAAAAACTAAAAAAATGTTTTTACCATATATGGTGACAATTTGTAAGTGATCTAACATTGCATTAAATGTAATTTTAATGTAAAAAAAATCCTAAATGTATAGTTTTTGCCAGTAAAAACTGAATTAATGTATTTTTTTTGGTGAAAAACAGTAAAAAGACATTTCCTACATGATGCATCACATATGATTATATTTTAAATAAATAATTTTAATAATTTTTCTTATCAGTAATGTATACATTTACGTGTTTTGTGTTACAATTTATGTTATTTAGTTAATGTTTATTGCATTATTTTTTAGTGTCATGTCATGTCATGACTTTGTGTATGGCCCTGTGCACCATCATCCAAGTATTTTTCATAGTGTAATCTATTATAACATTGTATTTTTTATTTTTGTATATTTTATATATGACACTTTGAATATATATCTGTGTATATATGAAGAGTTCCATTGCAAAAACCTCTAAGTGCATTTGAGCGTTTTGTATCTTAAGTCTTCATATATATATATATATAGAGAGAGAGAGAGAGAGAGAGAGAGAGAGAGAGAGAGAAACAAAGATTCACGCTTTCCTATAAGAGCCACACTTTGAAAAAAGCAACACTTTAAATTTTCCTCTGGGCTTGCCTGAAACTTTGTAACCTGTCTTTCTTTACAGGCTTGTGATAACTTTATAGTTATGTAATAATATATTTATATTATACTTTTATTTTCCCCATGCAATTAAGCATGTATTTATAAATCAAAACATCTATGGCTGCCTCTTTAAAAGGGGCAATTACTGGATAATTTCATGGTGTACTTACGCGTACCACAGGCGGAGGCATTGTGTTTGTTTATCATTTTCAGGCAGGCTGGAAGTCATTGAGTAGCATGTTTATGTAAATCAGCTCGTGTTTATGGCTTTGAATGGTTCAGTTTAAGTGAAATGGGATAGTTTGCAAATCAAGTGGCAGGACCTGACTCTCCGAATGTGTTTTTAATTTAGTCACAACCATCTTCAGTCATCCTTGATTGGTTACACATAAGACGCTGGAGGGACAGTAGCGAAGTGACTGAACGCGTACTGACACAACACCGAGGCAGCGGAAATCCTTCCATTAATGCTTACAGGGCGTCTGACAATCAAGGGACAGAACGGGTCTAACTGGCCCTCATAACCCTGTATTATCTCGGTAGTTACGGACGCCTACCCGCAGAACACGGCGCGAGCGCCATCTGTGCGCTTTATTTTCTCCTAGTGGCGACGAGGGGGTGAAAGGGAGGGCGATGAGGGGGTGAGAAGGAGGGAGGAGAGGGGAGTTTGAATCTATCCGCCCGCACAATCTATTCACCACCAAGGCTGGCAGAGAACGTGCGGGTGCCTTCGCTGTTCATGGATTTTACGGTTTCACGAGGACGCACCGGACTCCGATGGCTGTTTGTTTCGCCGTGGGTTCTTAAAATCACAGGCTCACTCACTCCGATGGTGAGTTTTTTGGCGTAGCTAACGGCAGAGCGCGCGATGGCTGAGCCGCAGGCTTCCGAATCCGTGGCGGGACCCTTATGCGAGCTCGTCTCCGAGGCGACCACTCCGACCCGGGACACGGCGGCGGCGGCGGCACTGAGCATCAGCGATACCTACCAGACATACCTGGACGTGTCGGCGGCTGCGCACCCAGTGTATGGGGCCGAAGGGGTATACTCTAACGGACGGTACAGGGAGCACAGCAGCCCGCGGATCGGTACCCGGAACCGCGACAGTTCTGCTGAGAGGTGCACCGGTACCGGGAATCCACCTTGCGGTATTATGAAGGTGAGTGAGTGTCATCACTTTGTTATTGACTGAGGACTTTAAGAGCTCTGCAGCGATGCAAATGCTCATGGAACCGTCCACTGCTGGAAACACATTGTGTAGTAGCATTACTTAACTGTTTCTATAGGATATTTGGTGTGTCCTCCTCCCCTGTTTTGGACTGTCTTGACACGTTGGCTCAAAATCAAGTAAGATGCCTATCTAGAACATTTTGGGATATCTTATGGACATCTAATGCCCTTTAAGAGATACATATAACTGACACACAATCATTAGGCTGCAGCAATAAAAACATACTATCCATTATGGATAATTTAATATTCTTAAGTGTTTAATGAGTATTATTTTTGCCATTTATATTCATGCATATTTATTTTGCTATTTAAATGTATGTACCTATAGGGCTATTTTGAGTTATGTCAAAGTTAAAAAATCACTTGACAAAGAACAGCTGTAATGTAAAAAGTATTTCATAATTAAATTGTAATTTTCATTCTGTGTTGTTAAACTAAACAATTAAGCTATCCTTTTAGGTAAGTACCAAATTGCGACACTCATCGGTAGACCTTATGTTAAAGAACCAATAACTGTTAAAGTATTGATCTATATTGATCAAACTAATTATCCAACCCATTCTCATAATAAATCAGAACTATTTTATGAGGTGCTGATTTCGTAATAATTTGTGTAATGTGATTTGTAGTAACATGATTTTGAGGGAGAAAAGTAAGCATGAAGTTCCACACCTAACCCCACCCCTAAACAAACCGTCAATGGGACGTAAGTCATATGAAAATGTGCGAAAAAGATTACAAATTCAAGTAAATTAGTTACTGATTCACCAAAACATAAAATAGTTATGAATTGCCATGAAAGTGAGCCCCACTGCAAAAATGCTGTCTAGGTAGGCATCTCATCGGATTTTGTCTGTCAGTGTAACCGTATCACCGACGTCCTGGTTACAGTCTTGGATTATAACGTTTTTTATTATTTTACTGACGTCTGTTAAGGTACTCAGAAACGTATTTACGTGACAGCTTTATAGTACAGATGACAGTGCAGTGCACTAAAGCTGAACCTTAAGCTACTCAACGGTTGGAAGGACAGCTGTCAAGTGGTGTTTTTGAAAACAATATTCGTTATAGTTTACAGAGGGCCTGAACCGCACAATCAGTTGAGTTTTAATGGATGTCAGTGCAAATCAAAGGCTTTGGGTTGGATCAATAAATCTATACAACTGATTGGTTGTCATTTTTAAACTGTCAATAATAGATGGAGTGGCTTAGTTGTCAGACTACAATGCTGTTAGAAATCACTGCACATTGACCTATCATGTCAAGATTGTTCTCAGGTCAAAGAAGAGATAGAAGGATAAAAAAGGTAAAGAATAAGACAGTTTGAGTACAGTTCAAGACACAAAATTTAATTCACCTTTAATTTATTGTGTGTGTCGTTGTGGGTCAATGCTGCTGTTTGAGATGAACCAAGAGCTGAATGTCAAATTTTTCATTGGGTTGATTCACTTTGCTTAGCAACTGACACAAAACGGCGTGGTACTCTCCAATTCCCTCGCTTTATTGAATTCCTATGCGACTGTGTGGGTGTCTTGGCACCCAGGAGAGGACCAGTGTGACAGGGAAACAAGCGAAGTGTTCAATGTGCCGACATCTGAGAACTCAAAGTAGACTTGGTGTGAATTTGTGGTGGTTGTGTAGAAGATTTAGCAGACTAGAAGTAAACAGTCTTTACTCAAGACATCCATTAAACACAGAATTTAAGTGTCATCATATGGAGAATCAACTTTCGTATGTATGAATCTCCATTATCCAATTAGAAATCGACTAGCTGTCAAATTGCCATAGGGCTTGGCCTGAGTGCTCTTTTGCTTAGGAATACTGTATCATGTCATGTATCAAACATATTTCGTACCTGGTTTAAAGTGCCCCATTATGCTTTTTTGGAAATTTCCTTTCATGCAGTGTGTTATAATATAGCTGTTTGTGAGTGTAAAATATCTGCAAAGTTTTAAAAATCTAAGAGAATGATAAATTTAGTTATTGAACTGCCTGAAACCAGTCGTCAGTAATTCCAGTCTTACTTCCTGCATGAATCCAAGTAGGTTTTTAACAAATTTGCATAATGCCAGCCTATGGTTTTCATTGGCTGCCCGCGAACAAGGTCTACTTTGACCCGCCCTCAAACACTAGTTGTAGCTGAGGCCTGGAAGAGTTTGGTTCATGTTGTCGACATGTCAAATTCAAATATGGCAATGGTCTTTCCGACAGACGCTGTAAGCGGTAGACCAATCACAACAGACTGGGCCATCTGACCAATCAGAGCAGGCTCTCAGGAAAGGAAGGGTTTAGACTGAATTCTTTATCAAACCGTTTCAGACACTGTAAGAAAAGATGTGATGCTGCAATGTATATTATGAGAAAATTAAAGTTTTTATTTATTTATTTTTTTTACCTCGGATGCATATGAACTTATTGTAGGTTCAAATTAGGAAGCTTTAAAATAGCATAATAGGGGCACAAAAGCATAAAAAAGCATAATAGGGGCAAAAGATGCTTTTTCATCTATGCTTACAGGTTGCAGAGAGTGTTTCCAGGTGTCATGCAGTATGCTTTCATATAGAATGAGACATTAAAAGTGACAGTCTAGCAGCATAACTTGTTCTTACAGCTAGAACTCTTGTTGGTAGCACTTTATTTTACAGCCCTATTCCTCATGTACATAATGTACTTATTATAGCAATAACAATAACGGGGTTAATAAGGTACTAACCCTGAACCTACCCCTAAACCTAACCGTAACCATGTAATTATTAGGGCTGCACGATGTATGGTACAGTGCGAAAAATAACATTGAAATCACGCTTAAATGCAGTTCTTAGTGCGATTATGAAATCACAAAGGCTGCAATTGTTTTTTGGTTTTTATTATGCGCAGCTTGTCAATGAAGTATGTCTCTAAATGCTAATCCATCTGAAAGCACTGCAAGTTGGAGTCGCTTATAATGTACATTTGAATAAGCAACACGCGTCAGACATCTTTCCAGACATGAGAAGCATTTATTAACATCTTGTCCAACAAAGAACAACATTTAATAACATGTTTTTACTCCAAACTCACTGCATAACGACAGTTGAGCATCTTTCTGTGAGATGATGTGGCTTCTTACACAGAATAAGGCAGTCGTGTGTTTATTAGTCATGTTTAATCAAAGCGTTTCAATCTTCAGCTACAGCTATAGTATGACGTCCATAGGGGTTTCATTCCTGGAATGACGCGTTATCTACTTCTGTATCAGGGCATATGTGGAGTTTCTGCACAGGAGCGCCCTCTGGCTTTCAGATAGAGAAGCATTTACTGCTGATCTCAGAGCTGTACAGCTCTGACAAGCTGCGCATAAAATAATCGTAGCCTTTGCCAAATCGTGTGCAATAAAATTTGCGATAAACCCAAACTCCAACAGGTGACTAACAGGTGTTAAAATAAAGAAAAGGGGCCCAGCCAGGGGCCCAGTTCTCCTCTGGCAAACAGCGAATAGTGCTTTAGTCAGATTGGGATTGCAACAGTCAAAGTATTTATTCCGGTTGAGGATCGTATTCATCACGCCGGTATGGATGGTTTGTTGAGGAACTGTGCCACTGGCTGTCGTGTTGATGAGGCCTTCACAGTGGATGATCTAGTTGACTCAATATCGTGCAACGTGTGCGCAACGACAAATTTCATAACCGTTTAAACGGAAATTTTGCAATCGACTAGTCAACTAATCTAACCCCGCCCCCTAATAGCTTATTATAAACAGACAAGTTAGTCCACATAAGTCAGCGCGTTAAGGTTGTTGTTCGTTACCTCGGCAACCACTTGCGTGTCCGGGTTTGAATGCCCTTCTTGTGTATGATATCTGTACACATGACAGGTGGCAAAAATCGCAAGAAGAACTCGATGTGTACTGACAACTACATTATTTAACCGTATTTACTTCGTTAGGATGTTGAATAGCAACTGCTCAAATGTCAAGTAAGTTCCATTTATGTTTCTCCTTTAATCCGATAATAACTTTAATATCGTATTGCCCCTCATAACCGGTAGTATAACAGGCCTAAGCAAGCTTAATTGTCATACTAGTTTGACATGATATTGAAGAAAACGGAAACGTTTTGTGTAGGCAAGGCTTTCAAAATAGCCTACTTCCCTCACCTTGCTCAGCTTCCGGTCGGACATTTCTCTGAACCTGCCGCGTGTGCCACAGAGAAAACCAACGCATGCAAAATCTGAGGTAAAATTAAACGATTGTTTTCCGCTGCAGATATACACTTTTCAAAATAATATATTAATTTCAAAATGTAACATTAACATGACGGTAATTTAAACGTAGCCTTTGTAAAAATATAAAGCAAAACATTAAATGTGCAAAAGAAAAAAAGTTACGTGTAAATGACTAGTGTTTTCCAAGTCGACTAGCAGCAGCAGTATCGTTAAATCGACTAGTAGTTACCTTATTTTACCAGTACATTCTTGAGTAAGTACACTGTAAGTACGCTGTAAAATGAAGTGTAATCACTTTGTTAGTTAAACATGCTACAACAGATCCTCCAGTCAAACCACCTAGGGCCAAAGCAATCCAGCAATCCAGAGAGGAGAATCTGTCTTGCTTTTCAGCTTTCCTTCTCCTCACCTCTGCTCTTGAGTCTCGCCTTCTTGTCTTTTTAGGCCCAAGGCTTTAGCTTTGGTCTTACTAGTAATGGGATTAGGTTACTATAACCTGTGAGGGCAGTTATCCTGACTAAGACTGTAGACGTTGTTTAAAAAGGAGATAGATGCATCATCCTTCAAGAATAATGGCTGATCGTGAGTTGGTAATCAATTCACTATCTTTCTTATGAGTTCATATTGCCACCCAGAGAATAGCGGTGGGTGATTTTTATCAATAGTTATGCGAGAAAGGGAGAAAGTGGAAGAGAGAGGGTTGCGTGTGGGTTGTTGTGCGCTTGGTTGAGTGAACACAGGAGCATTTAATCAAATCAGATGCTGTTAAACCGAGCAAATGTCATTGACAAATGGAAAAATATCTAGATTCTGTAGCAACGTGCACGCCTCTGCATATTAGGAAACAACAGGTGAAGTCAGGCCACGGCATACTAACAAATGTGACATTTTCTGATTATGTTATTACAAATCACACACCTAGTGTTTATATAATTGAGTCGGTGTCGAGCGGACATTAATTATGACATTGATAAGTGGCTGGCTTATGGCTGTATGATGGCTTTAGGCTGTAGTTTATATTGTTCACATATGCTAATGTACCTGTACATTGACTACATAGGAGGGAAAATCACAAATGTGTCTAATGTGTCAAATGTGTTGTCTAGACAGCAATGAGAGGCTTTTGCTGACGTCTCTTGTTTCCAGAATTTTATCTTAAAATATCCCCCCGTAATTTCACAAGTGTCTCCTCTAGAGTTTCAGATTAGGTCTCAAAAATGGCACACACTTGCCAGAGAAGGTTCAAACTCCGATACATTCACCCAAAAATAAAAATTCTGTCATTAATTACTCACCCTCATGTCGTTCCAAACCCGTAAGACTTTCGTTCATCTTCGAAACATAAATTAAGATCTTTCTGATGGAATCTGAGAGCTTTATGTCTCTCCATATGCAACTGACACTTTGATGCATCAAAAAGTTCATAAAGAGGTCGTAAAACTAATCCATATGAATTGAGTGGTTTAGTCCAACAACAACAACAAAAAAAAGTGAACAGATTTAATTTAGGCTTTTATTTACATGTAAACATTCATCAACTCACACATCAGTTGTGGTAAACAGAAGCTCAAGCACGTTTGCTAGATGTGTGCGAGAACCAATGAGGTTCATTCTCGTGTGTTACGCAGCACGTTTGAGCTTTGTTCTCGGACATCATTCAGGTTCGGTTGAGCTTCTGTTTATGTTCGCTGATCAATGTTTTTATGTGAATAAAAGCTTAAATTAAATCTGTTCATCATAAAAAGAGATCGAGTATCTTCAGAAAATTTGGACTAAACCGCTCAATTCATATGGATTAGTTTTATGATTCAGGGTTTTTCCTGGGTCAAAAATGGTCTTCGGTGGTGACAGACATGGTCACCCACACAAACAGTAAAAAGTACCCACGTGAACTGCGAGCCCAATACTGACAATAAGGTTTTATTGGCTTATTATTAAGGCTAATTTTACTAACCACTCTTGCTAAATGGGGTAAGCACACTTATGTTCTCATTTTAGAGTTGTTTGAGTAAATGATTTGTTATATAGACCGTGTGGGCAGATCAGTTGTTTTCATGATTCATTAAAATAATCGTACATTAGCGGACGTTGACGCGTTTTGTGTGAATCGCGACTGTTATTAGGACATTGCAAAAGATTTGTCAACACAGAAAACACTTCATCAGTGGATAGGATTTTTTATTTGTTTACTGAAGGTGTGGTTTATGCCAGCTGCATGTGCGGGTCGCCTGTTAGAGAAGATAAGGTGACGTTCTTTTGAGCACTGTTCACACTCAGCGGTTATTCAGGAAAAACATTAGTTTTGGCTGCCGCCAAAACATTTTCAATGTAGGAAAAACCCTGTGATCTCTTTATGAACTTTTTGAAGCGTCAAAGTGTCAGTTGCGTGGGCTGTCTATTGAGGAACGGAAAGCTTTCAGATTTAATCAAAAAGATCAAAAAGAACTCTTACGGGTTTAGAACGAGATGAGGGTGAGTAATTAATGACAGAATTTTCATTTTGGGTGAATTAATTAAAGCATTTCTCATCAGATTCTTCCTATATCTTTTTTATCTATGTTTTTATTTATTTTGTTATTGTTCTGTGTGCTTCAGTGTTAGTTTAACATTATTTATAGTTTTTATTCATCTCTTGAATAAAAACTTTTTTTTTTTTTTTTTGTATTTTCAGCTTTTGTTTCGGTTTTATTCAGCTTTGTTTGAGTTAACTAAAATGTTTTTAATAGTTTTACTCAAATAACAAAATTCCAGTCCTGAGAATAAATGCACTGCTGGGATAAACAGTCCACTCAAATCCATGCTGCATCATTGATTTTCTTCAGTGTGGTAATGGGTTTGGGCCATAGACGGCTCTCCTTTTTGGTCTCATCTGGGGAGAGAAATGCTCAGGTCGGCTGTCTGGAGGTTTTGAGATTAGAATGGCTGGAGGAATTTGCGTGTTGGAGAAATTGCCCTCTGCTGAATCTAATGCGGGTGAGTTGAGGTGGTCTGCGGGGCCACACCGTGTGTGAGACTGTGTGATAATGCTGCCTCACGCAGGCTTCCGCTAAGCTAATTTGTGCAGAGTACCACTCCATCTGCCCTGTACATAATGGGGTTTGACTTCAGTGTTGTTAGGCTGTCTCTGTTCATATGAAAGTGACATTTGCACAGAATTCACCTTTTTGAGATCAAAGTAGGTCACCTACAAGATTCGCATAGTTCCGATGGGGGGGAGGGTCCGAGAGGACAGTCTTTGGACAGCGTCACGGTGAATGAAATCATGAGAATCACGCCTTCTCAATTGTCCAAAAAAAAAAAAAAAACTCAGAGAACTCCTGGGAAGAGTGCACAACGGATGAGAGTCATCTCAGTTAGGTCTGCGCATGCCTTAACGTAAGATTCTCATAAAGTAGCATCATGACAACCTTCATTTAATTGGCATAATAATCGATATGTAAAGCTTGGGACTGTTAATAAGCCTGACATGGCTGACTTGTTTTGATTTTAACGTTGTTAGCATTTCTTTCACTGATTCGAACATACTTTTTATTCCAAATACAACTTGTATAACGCTACTAACATTACCATTTTGCCATTTATTACATTAAATAGAACATTTTGTCAGAACCTGAAGTAAATTAAATGTTATTATGTTTAGTTGTCTAAAATGCTTTGTTTTTTGTTTTTTAGAGTCGTGGGAGAACTGGATCTGTATTTAAAAAGAATCCAGATTATCCAGAATCATAAATTATCTTTAAAAGAGTATATAATAGGGGTGGGGGTGGGGGTGGGGTGGGATGGGGGTGTATGGGATGTCTCGCATCTTTCTCACCTTTTTCACCCCTGATGTGTTTGCATCTCTGCATTTGGAAAACACAGATGCTGAATAAGAGTATGCTGGGAATCTGGGTCACTGGTCTCTGGAGTTCACACATACGCTTTAGTGGAGACATCAAATGCACTCAGGCTTTTTGCAAGTGCGTGAAGCTTCGTCTAGTCATGGATTTCCATGATCAAACATATTTGATGATTGAGGGATCGCTATATTAGTCTTGTTATCATAATCGGTGTGTAGAATTTAAAGACTGTATATTAAGCATATATGTGTGTTATGTCTCGATGGTAACAGTCCAGTCGATCCACATTTACAATTTACTGTCACCAGGCTCCCAAAAGTTGCCAGAAGGATGTGTTCACTTGTCAGCATTACATAACACCTGAATCTTGGACCGCTGCAGAGTCCAGGATTCAGTGTGTGTGTGTGCATAATTGGGTGTGGGCATTTTTTGTGTGTGTAATGTATATGAATATGTGTATATAAAAATGGCAACTGACATGAAATAATTTTGAGTAGTTGACATGATACAACATATTCCATCAAATTCTATGTAAACTGATTTTTCTAATTCTTTTTATAATTTAAATAATATATTTTTAAAAGAAATAACACTTATTTCAGCAAGGACACATTAAATTGATCGATAATATAGATATTTATAATGTTACAAAGTATTTATGTTTCTATTCATAAATGAATCCTGGGAAAAGTAAATCAAGATTTCCACAAAAATAAGCAGCACAACTGTTTTCAACACTGATGATGATAATAATAATAATAAATGTTTCTTGAGCAGCAAATCATATTAGAATGATTTCTGAAGGATCATGTGACACTGAAGACTGGAGTAATGATGCTGAAAATTCAGCTTTGCCATCACAGGAATAAATTACATTTTAAAATATATACAATAGAAAACAATTATTCTGTTCACAATATTACTGTTTTTGCAGCATGTTTGATCAAATTTATGTAGCCATGTGTCAGTTTCTTTCAAAAACATTTAAAAAATCATATAGCTCCCTAACTTTTGAAACATATTTTTCATTAAAAAAAATAATAAAACAAATAACATTTATATTTAAAATGTCATTAGAACAACAATGGACACATTATGCATACTAACCAATACGGTTTAAATTCCTTTCGCGCGTTTCCCTTTTATGCATCATTAGCACACCTTTTTTCTTTTTCCTTTTTTTGAGAGAGAGAGAAAGACAGAGACAAAGTGCATCTGTGAGTCTGTTGTTCTTGGTGTGAAATCTGGGCATACTCTTTCTCCTCTTCCCAGAAGTGACCTCATGTGTACCAGATTAGGACCCTTCTTTCTTTCTCTCTTTCTCCTCTCACCTCCCCCCACGAAGTGTGTTTCCCCTCACCCCCATCTCAGAAAGTGGCTCTGTCATCCAAAAGCTATACTTTCAGTCTAGTATCCCAGAGACCAGTGTGGCCGTGATGAAACTGGATACTCATCTAGCTGGAGCGAAATACTGTTCCAATGACAGTGTTTTTCTCACTCATAATGCTTTTTCATCTGGTGTGTGTTAGTTCTGATGTTAGATGCTGTTCTGGCAAACTGGCATTAGCATTATGACAAGACAAAACAATGTCCATGCTTTTTCTGGTCTAGCTGGTCTCATAGCCTATCCAAGCTTCCAAACCCCACTAAAACCAAACCAGTCCAGTGTAACCACCGGTTTAAGCTATTTATAGGCTGGTTTAAGCTTCTTTTTTTTCCATCAAGGTTTGCACTAAGTATGTACTTGTCTTAAAGCCACAGAACCCTTTATTGCATACTATTTGCATTTGCAAAGTATGTGTTAGCATAAAGATTCATTAGCTTAAAATTAAATATTACTTTGCATAAGTATGCACTGAAATTCTGGCCTATATAATAAGCTGATAATTATTTTCATGTTATTGCCATTGGTGATATTAAAATGTCTAAATAAATTAAAAATAAAACACTAAAATCAATCAGTGTAAATGAAATATAAGTAAATATAAGTGAATTTAGGCACATTATAATGTACATATATTATATTTACATCCCTAAAGAGAACTTTTGCTTTCTGAAGTGCAGGATATTATGGAAAATGCATGCAAAAAAATAAAAAATAAATTCCATATACTGTTTATACTGTTTATATATTTGTAATAGTATACCATTTGGTTATTTTTTTTCATATACTGTGATTTAAGGCACTTTTTTATTTTTATTTTGTGTACTACAGTATGGATAGTGTGCAAAGTGGTCCACTGTCCACAGCCATAGTCTTGAATTCATTTAAGGTGGTCTTGAAATTCTCGAAGAGTCATTTAGCTGCTCAGTAGGGTAATTTAACAGCACGAGAACTCAGAGCAATTTTATACCACCTCCTGATGCTTTCTTTCTGTTCTTGTCTGTGTTCCCGTCTTTGATTCTCAGGAAGGCAGGTAGATGAGATATCTGGTGTAAACTCATACCAGTCATTATGCGCTTATTTCATGCATACACAACTGAAAGGTAATTCAAGAAACCCATTTTTCCCTCTTTCCAAACCTGTCCTCTTTTAGCCTGATAGTCCTGGCAGCAGGTAAGGCAGCTGGCTGCAGGCCCAGTTTGTAGCACTGAGAGACTGTGGGATTTCATCACTGTTGGTAGACAATTGCATTGCAGTCATGAAGATTCAGTCAGTCAGTGTAGAACAGTGTATTAGATTATCACCTGAAACTGATTGCTTTGGCAAACGTTAGGTTCTATGACTGAGATGTTTTGATTCTTTTAAAATAATTATTTTTTTGTCTTTGTGACTTTATTTCGTATTTTAAATCTAATATTTACCTTTTTTATTTTTACTCTGATGCCTAAATGGTCTTCCATATAATGCGCATATAGAAAGTATTCTTATTAAAATGTCATGTGTCCCATAACATTGGATTTATTTAAGTGAATCTGTTAAAGGATTAGTTCACCTCTGAATGAAAATTTCCCTGATAATTTACTCACCCCCATGTCATCCAAGATGTTCATGTCTTTCTTTCTTCAGTCGAACAGAAATTAAGGTTTTTGAGGAAAACATTCCAGGATTTTTCTCCATATAGTGGACTTCAGTGGGGATCACTGGGTTAAAGGTCCAAATTGCAGTTTCAGTGCAGCTTCAAAGGACTCTACACGATCCCAGATGAGAAAGACATCTTGGATGACATGGGGGTGAGTAAATTATCAGGAAATTTTCATTTAGAAGTGAACTAATTCTTTAATGAACTGATTTTAAAAAAAAAACAAAAAAAACATTTCTAACTTTGACGTTGTATGTCAAAATATTTAGCTGCAGATCATTGCCATGATGCTTGATTAGCAAAAAAAGATGAACCACTTTTTAATGAATCAGTCAAAAAGATTTACAAAACAGCCTCGAACTTGACTAATGCAGCGGTCACACTTTACTTTTTAAGCACACAACATTTCTTCGGCAGCTGCAACTGTTATATATTACTGTGATATAACATCACACTCTGTGTCATTTTGTTTTTTTAAAAACATAAATTCAACATGTAACACATAATAATACATCCTAAATGTACTCCACTAATGTAAAAAGTTTGCCTTCTTTTAATTCAGTTAAAAGGTCACATCAATCTTCTATTGGTCACACGTCTTCATGTGATACAACTTTGCAGGTCAGACTTCAGCAAACTTGAACTTGAAAATCTGAAACGTCTTTGCATGAGCTTGCGCTTCTTGTCTCCCACATTCACATGCATTTTAATGCAAGTCAGTATAACGAAAAGTGTAGTAGTGATCGCCACTTCAGTCATTGGAATCAGACTTACTCAGTGAGTTAATCGTAACTAAGTTCACATCTGACTCCCTCACTGCTATGATCTCGACTCAGTTATATATTATGGTGTATTCTAGTTTTTGTAGTTGTTTTTTTTTTTTTTAAAGTTTAATGCTGTCACCCTTATTATTTTTGTGCCACAGAAATATGACTAAATTATTATTTGTCATCGGATGTATAAATGTTTGAAAAGATATTGATCCTTTACAATATGTACCTTCATGTCTGTCGGACTCTTAAAAGAAAGACCACCGTTTTAAATGCAAATGAGCTGCTGTGCTCGGCCTAAGAGGGCGGAGCTTCAAGAGCTGATTCTCCGGTGTCAGGAGTCAGTCAGGACGCACTATAATGTAAGAAACTGCGAATATATGCTGCATGGAGATAGAACAGGTATAGTTTAGTTTAATTACGGTTATAACTTATATTGTCGTCTTGTTTTTATCCACTATATTAGTACAAGCCAGTTTACCGATTTTTTTTTTATAACGTTTATTGTACTTCACGCAAAATATGAAGCATCCATTTTCACAAATATACAGGTGCATCTGAATAAATTAGAATGTCGTGGAAAAGTTCATTTATTTCAGTAATTCAACTCCAATTGTGGAACTCGTGTATAAAATAAATTCAGTACACACAGACTGAAGTACTTTAAGTCTTTGGTTCTTTTAATTGTGATGATTTTGGCTCACATGTAACAAAAACCCACCAATTCACTATCTCAATAAATTAGAATACTTCATAAGATCAATTAAAAAAAAGCTTATTTTAAACAGAAATGTCAGGCTTCTGAAAAGTATGTTCATTTCTATGCACTCAATACTTGGTTGGGCCTCCTTTTGCATGAATTACTGCATCAATGCGGCGTGGCGTGGAGGCAATCAGCCTGTGGCACTGCTCAGGTGTAATGGAAGCACAGGTTGCTTTGATAGCGGCCTTCAGGTCATCTGCATTGTTGGGTCTGGTGTCTCTCATCTTCCTCTTGACAATATCCCATAAATACTCTATGGGTTTCAGGTCAGGCGAGTTTGCTGGCCAGTCAAGCACAGTAACACCATGGTCATTGAACCAGCTTTTGGTACCTTTGGCAGTGTGGGCAGGTGCCAAATCCTGCTGGAAAATGAAATCAGCATTTCCATAAAGCTTGTCAGCAGAAGAAAACATGAAGTGCTCTAAAATTTCCTGGTAGTGTTGACTGTGGACTTCAGAAAACACAGTGGACCAACACCAGCAGATGACATGGCAGCCCAAATCATCACTGACTGAGGAAACTTCACACTGGATTTCAAGCAACATGATTTCTGTGCCTATCCACTCTTCCTCCAGACTCTGGGACCTTGATTTCCAAATGAAATGCAAAATTTACTTTCATCTGAAAAGAGGACTTTGGACCACTGAGCAACAGTCCAGTTCTTTTTCTCCTTAGCCCAGGTAAGACGCTTCTGACGTTGTCTTTGGTTCAGAAGTGGCTTGGTACGTGGAATGTGACAGTTGTAGCCCATTTCCTGAAGCATAGATGCAAACTCCTTACCTTTAGGTGAGAATTCACCTTTTTGAGATCAAAATAGGTCACCTATAGGAGATTCGCATAGATCTAATGAGAAAGTGTTTTGGGGATGGGGGGGTCTGAGAGGACAGTAATTGGACA
Organism: Elopichthys bambusa; assembly: GCA_037101425.1. NCBI lineage: Eukaryota > Metazoa > Chordata > Actinopteri > Cypriniformes > Xenocyprididae > Elopichthys > Elopichthys bambusa. Next base: position 17,409,205 of record CM074435.1, read on the forward strand.
GGGTCACAGTGAATGAAATCATGAGAATCACACCTTCTTGGTTGTCAAAAAAAAAAAAAAAAAAAAACTCAGACATCCTGGCTTCGCACCACGTGCAACGCTCCTGGGGTATCGATATGTAAAGCTTGGGACTGTTAATAAGCCTGACATGGCTGACTTGTTGTGATTTCCATTTCATTATTTCCTCTAAATCGAACATACTTTTTATTATTCCAAATACAATTTGTATAACGCTAATAACATTGCCATTTTGCCTACGAATACAACTTTAGTTGAACTTTACTATATTGTCATAACGTAATGAAACACACACAAGATGTTCTGTGCAATTTCATAATGACAGGGTTTAAGAATGAAGACCTGTAAAATGCGGGTAAAAGCCAACTGTGGAGGGTAACGATGTGAAATCAATACGCTAGGCAACTCAATATGCTGGCAAAGTTTATGTAATCTGCGCAGCTTTAGCACACATACTCAACGCATAAGTCATGAATAAAAATTTATGAATATTAAATATAGCTATACTTTTTTTGAGGGGGGGGGGGGGGGGGGTCTCGCATCTTTCTCACCTTTTTCACCCCTGATGTGTTTGCATCCCTGCTGAAGACGTCTGTGTGCGGTGGCTCTTGATGCACTGACTCCAGCTTCAGTCCACTTCTTTTGAAGCTCTCCTAAGTTCTTAAATCGGCTTCGCCTGACAATCTTCTCAAGCCTGCGGTCATTCCATTCACTTGTACACCTTTTCCTACCACACTTTTTCCTTCCAGTCAACTTTCCATGAATATGCTTTGGCACAGCACTCTGCGAACAGCCAGCTCTTTCAGCAATGAGCCTCTGTGGCTTACCCTCATTGTAGAGGGTCTTGATGATCGTCTTCTGGACAACTGTCAAGTCAGCAGACTTCCCCATGACTGCTGTTGGGATTACTGACCTAAACCCAGTATTTATAGCCTGAGAATGGTAGTTTAATAGAACTTGAAATTAAATATTCTAATAATTTGAGATACTGATTTTTTGATTTTGATGAGCAGCAAGCTGTAATCATCAAAATGAAAACAAAAAAGTCTGGAAATATTTTACTTTATGTCTAATAAATCTAGAATATATTTAAGTTTTACTTTTTGAATTAAATTACAGAAAAAAAACGGGGAAAAATTTTTTTTTATGATATTCTAGTTTATTGAGATGCACCTGTATAAAGACCTTATGCCTTTTCGGGTGGTGCTTAATAAACTGATAAACTTTATATCTGTAAATCAACTCAGGTGAACTGTAATAAAGTGCCCTCACCTTTATTACTGCCGTATCCAGTATCACTCTGGAGACTGTAAGCTGGATCACGAGCAGTTTACTGATCTATCCTTGAGTAACAACTTTTTAGCACAACCTCTGTTTTGTATTGTCCCTTTGTATTGACATTCGTTCACAAAGCAGTCCGGTGGATTTTGGTAGAGTTAAGGGAGCATTTTCTTTGAAAGCCAAAAGAATCCACCTCGTCTTCAGCGGCTCAGATTTCGGGAGTAAATGGAGAGAGCTATGTGGATTAATCCATCCAGCTACAGAACACCTAAAACGCTCGGGGGACATTCTCGTCAGTGCAGCAATGGCGGACTGTGTACAACTCGCTCAGGGCGGTTCTATGTCAAAACGGCAGTGTCTGTCAACATTCGTAGGCGGGGCTTGTGGCTAATGTGACATCACATTGCCAGGAACCTGCAAACGGCTTGTTCTGAGACACTACTTATGATTTATGGGGATTTAAAAAAAGGAGTGGTTGGATTTTTATCATTATAGGGTGGTTGTGTACACACACTGCCAGCACACATTTATGTCCGAACACTATGCAAAAGTGAATTTTGCATAATAGGTCCCCTTTAAATGTTTTTTTCAATCAGAATCTCATCATAAAATTCAGTGAATCAATTTCATACATGCATACATAATTATATCCATCCATCAAGTTCTGTGACAGAAAGGCAGGTGTCAGTAAATAGTGAGAGAACATGATGACAGAGAGAGAGAATACTTAGAAAGGGAACAGATTTATCCTCTTTCATTAAAACCCCATCTAATGTTCCATCTGATTGGTATGTTTACTTTGACTGCTCGTGCATTTGCATCTTCTCTCATTTTGTCCCCGTAATTCTGTCACATGATGAAGTCTTGCCTGGATGAGGAGTGCAAAAACAGGAAATGAGAGTTATCAGCACAGATCATGTTTCAGCACTGTATGTGTTTGTGGTTGTCACATGCATGGGAAATCAGTGTATCTTTGCCTGTAGATCTGTTTTATTTATGTCTTCATTAGCATTGTAGATGCTTCTTGAAAGTTACATCACTTGCTAATGGAAACATTAAAGCAATAGTTCACCCCAAAATGAAAGTCGTGTTACTTTAGAAATGTTAAAGCTGGGATCCAGATTGTGAATAAAATGGTTGCAAATGCAACAAAAAAAATAAACATTTGCATATCGGCAGTTCCGTGAGGTGGCGCCCCGTGAGTGTGTGCCAGTGTTTCCTTAACACATGAACACAGCTCAGGCCATTATGTCTAATTCTAAAAAATGAACTGGTTCTTTTTAATGAGTCAGTCAGAACAACCTCAAGCTCACTTGTGAGTTACTGATTTAAATATGACTCACTCAGTCAGTGGTTGAATTGCTCAGAGCCCTCACTGATTTCACAACTGACTCCCTCACTAAACTGAGTAATTTTTTGGTCATGTCCGATTCAAAATGAATGAGATTTTGGTCATTTTGAAGTCTGGAGCCCTGATTAAAAGAATAGTTCACCCAAAAATGGAAACTCTTGTCATTTAGTCATGTTCTTGAAAGTAATGTTAATGCAGAAATGATCTGTGAACATAATGGTTCCAAACGCAACAAAAAATAAACTTAAAAAACTTGTTTCTCTTTGCCATCCTGTAAGGTGGCTATATTTTTTTTAGAGTGCGTGCCAGTGTTTCCTTATCACATGAACACAGTTCAGGCCATTATGTTAAATTCTAAAAAAAATACTCTCATGAACTGTTTTTTTTTTTTAACCAGTCAGTCAGAAAGATTCACAAAACAAACTCACTCGTAAATTAGCAGTTTGAATCGGACTCACTGAGTGAACTCTTCAGAGACAGAGGTTGTGTTTGAAATCAGCCCCTATACCCTCATTCTCTATTACTCCACTAATATAGTCCACTTAAAGGAAATGAATGAAAACGAGTGAGTGAATTCAGACACCGAGGTACCAAAAGTGCTGCTGCTTTTGCATCGTTTGTGCTTGCTGTTTAATAATCATTTGACACTTAGCAAACTGGCATCTCCAGTCGTATGATGATACGATTTGTCTTGAACTCTGTCATGGAAACTAGCATGTATGAACCCAAATTAAACAACTGAATAATCAGTTAAAAAGGAATTTATACCTGTATGATATTACGCTATAGCCACATTGGACCAGCGGTTTAGAAAATGGATGGATGGATGATTCAGCTGCAGGCGCCATCTTCTGGCAAGATGCGGGAATTCGTTTTGCACGCGAATCTCAAAGTGGGTATTATGGGTATTCTCTAGCCCAGTGGTTTTCAACCTGTGGGCTGCGGCCCACTAGGGGTCCTCATTGATCCTCCAGGGGGGCCGCGAGATAACTTAAAATGAATTTAAATATATTAATATAATTCATAAAATGTATTATTAATACGTTACATAAAAAAGAAAGATAAATTAAATTAAAGGCAAGGCAACATCTCTGTTGTACGTATTCTGTCATTGTTTCGGATCAGCCCAGGCCGTTTCTCATCGTGCTGCTGTGAAATACAGACTAAACGGTGGCTCAAAATGAACAACTGCTTCACGAACATAGGATACGCAAAATAACTCTCTCAGTTGGAAAAAGACAATGGACATTTTCTGCATGCAAAAATTTGCTGAAATTTCACTAATATGACCACACCTTAAAGAGATAGTTCACCCAAAACTGAAAGCTGTCATCATTGACATACAATTTTGTAAGAAGCTCTGCATGGATTTGTAGTTATTTACCCTTAAACGACGACTGAAAATGCATCCACACATAGAGCACATATGGGTGAATTCATCATTAAAAACTCTCCCCAGATCAGTAGCTGCAGGGTAAGTTTATCTGTGCTGTGTAGACTCTTGGCTCCGTACCCTAAAGACACTTGTTCCCACAAGGTAGAGTAAAGAACAGCGGGAACACTCAAACACCCTTTAAAAGTCACAAAGACACAATCTTGATAGTACGCCAACCCTCTCAGCCAGGCGTCTGGCTCAAATTCAGACTAAGCAGGTAGCGAATGAGGTTGTGGTAGACTGGTCTCAGAACAGATCTGCAGATGGTTTTTATATATTGTAGTTGGCACTGTGCTAGAATGAACACTGTTCCCATGTCAGTAATAAGGCACTGTGTGTGTCTGTGTGCCTGATATATAGAGTAGACATAAATACTTTCGATGCTTTATTACCTAAAGTTTTATTAGTAATAAATTTGCCCTGTCCTCCTTGTGTTTGCAGGCTGTGTGACGATCACATTAGACTTGGTTGTTCCACTGTTACATAAATGTTCCCCAAAACAGTCCACCATAGTTTTGCTCTGTTTTTTTTTTTTTTAACTGAAAAAAGACATCCACTAGAGCAGTAAACTAAACTAATGAAATTAAAAAACACATGAAGGAGGATCAAACTTCAAAACAAGGCAGCATTTCTCCAGTCTTCACTGTCACATGATCCTTCAGAAATCACTCTAATATGCTGATTGATAGATAGATAGATAGATAGATAGATAGATAGATAGATAGATAGATAGATAGATAGATAGATCGATGGATGGATGGATGGATGGATGGATAGATGGATCGATAGATAGATAGATAGATAGATAGATAGATAGATAGATAGATAGATAGATAGATAGAAAGAAAGAAAGAAAGAAAGCCTAATAACAACCAACAATGCCAAAGACTTAATGACTGCCAATTTGCTAGATCACTAAATAAAAATCTTGATAAATAATGCCTTTAACACCTTATAAACATGTCAGCTTTTCTTTCGGTAGTTTGCTTTAAAGTGCAAGAGTTCTAAATGAGTCTCTGGTATTACAATTGGCTGTAGTTAAGCTTGGTGCTTTGTTGCCAAAGCAGAGCCAGCTCCATCCTCGCTTTCTCTCTACTCAAGGTGCCAGTACTGCTGGTACACAGATGGCTTCGATACGATGGTAACTAGTGCCATGAAAGTGGAGGAGGCATGTACGGTGTGTGTTTGTGTTTCTCTCTGTGTGTGTGTGGACACATTGTGTGTAGGATTTGGTCATGTGCAAATGGAAATAGCATCCTTGTTTTGGGCTGTCATGTTGATTCAATCTGTTGCTCAGGGTTTTTGCTGAGATCCTGTGCTGTGAGCCTTGTTTATGTGTGTGTGAGAGTTTCTCTTCAGCAGTGCAGTGAAATTATTCCATATAGGCTTAGAAGCTGGAGCTAAATTGTGCCACTACTGATCTCAAGACAGTTCCAAAAAATTTTCTGAGAGACCCTCTACAGTGAACTACCTGCAGGTTTCTGGATCATTTCTCGTGCTGATCCCTATGCTGCCGGATGGCTTTTGGTGCTGTTTATATTAGTTAAATAAATCAGATTACAGCCCACTTGCAGTTTTCTTTTTAGGATATTTGCTATTAATGCTAGATAACGCTAATGTCTGTGAAGTCGTTTTGTAGGAATTTTATGTAAGGATGCACTGGTGTTAAAGTACTGGCTCATATACTGATAATTATTTTCATGTTATTATGGCTGAAAACTGATAAATGGCCCATATTAAATGTTGTAAATTTAAATTTTTGGTGCATTTTGATACTTTGTTGTGTATGCTATTTGTGCTATTGAGAAGTACCACTGGCCTCAGAGAAAGGGAGGAGGAGGAGGAGGAGGGGGCAGCGACTGGTCAGTGTTCCATTAGTGCTTTTATTTCCATTTGCAAAACATATTGACCTCAGTGACACATCCTGCCACTGAGAGACTGAGTATGTGCTGTCAACTTCATGCATCAATGTCTCTCTGTCTTTCTATTTCTGTCCTCTGCAGTGTAATGTTGATAAGGCAATTCTAGACCTATGTACAGTTTGGATATCTTAATACTTTTCAGTCTTTTCAGCATTCAGTATTTATCTTGTTACTTAATTGCTCTAAAGTATTTTAAAAGATTTGATTGGAAGATGTAAAATACTGTGAAAATGTATCTAAAAACAATTAAGGCATATTTTACATGCATACTGTCACACAAGTAAAAATTATATTTATTTTTTTATCCAATGAAATCAGTTTTACTGTGTTGTATAGAAAATCCAAAAAGTTTGTCTTAATATTCTCATACAAAAGGATCATGAAACGGTCTTCTTTAGGTAACATGATAAGCAAATTAAGAAAGCATTTTAAACACAATATTCGCAATATTCACAATGCTTATTGTATTTGCAAAATCATCACCAGTCCTACTGTGCAAGTCTTTCATCTTTGCCCCTCCTCCCCAAACATCTGTGTTTAACTAAGCTGTCAGCACCCAAATCTGTGATTGCCTCATCCCCTTTTAAAATCAGTGATTGTGTATTTTCTCTCTCCATGTTTCTGAAAACAGTCTATAACTTGGACTGTAGCTAGAGAGTGTAATCAGTAACTAAATATCACATATTGACATACATTGTGACTCTGACATTTTTTTTTTTAAGAAATCTGTACTTTTTTTTTTTTTTTCAGATGCAGTAAAAGTGACAGTAAAGACATTTGGGCTGGGCGGTATATCGAGTTTCTACAATACCGTTTATATCGATATACAGTAGTTTGATACAAGTGCATCTGAAATAGCAGAGGATGCATAGTGCGTCTGCGGGTAAAATGCATAATAAAATTTGTCCTAAACATGAGACATGCTTAACATTAAGGGCTTTAAAATAACTCGATATAGTTAACACATATAATTTAAAGCGGCTTACCCCGTCAGATGCTCTGACAGATACATGTGCTGACAGATACTTGCACTTTTTAATGCTAATGTGTTTATGGTGTTTCCCTCAGTGCACAATTTACAATTCACAGGTATATTCTCCAGCTGTAAATGTTAGAAAGTCATGCAAATATTTCCATTTTTCTGTCAGGAGTGGAGGAGCCTTATGCAAGTGAGTTTCCGCTAAACTTCACACTTCAGCGAACGAGCGCCGGCGAGCGCATGCGCGTCAAACAGACGGAGCGCAGTAGAATAGGAGTGCCATTGTTCTAACTAAAATAAATGTAGTTTTAAAATTCTTCATATGGCACAAGTAAGTGTATTTTTGTGCTAGCAGTAACTGTAAAGTGACTATTGTAATGGAGAAATCTTTTGTTTTTATTTATTTTCAATTTTAGTTTAGTGAATTTAACTTCTGCTTTAAAAAGCATTATTTTTATGTTTAGATTGTAATGTTACAATGTTAGAATGTAATGTGATTTGACCCTTTTTTTTTGCACATATATAGCATAGACTGGTTACATTCACTGCATTTGTTTTCATAGCCTTTAATATCAACATTGTTTGTAGGGCAACATTGGGCAGGATATGACATTTTTTTTCTAAATCCAAATAGAAAAATGTAGCAAATATCGCTATTCAGCCAAAACATACCAGGATATGATTTCTTGGCCATATCACCCAGTCCTAAATGTTACAAAATATTTCTAATAATCAAAGAATCCAGAAAAAAAGTAAAATATTAAGCAGCACAACTGTTTTCAATCTTGATAATAATAATACATGTTTCTTGAGCATTAAATCATCATATCAGAGAGATTTCTGAAGGATCATGTGACACTGAAGACTTGAGTAATGATGCTGAAAATTCAGCTTTGACATCACAGGAATACATTTAAAATCAAAATATAAAGTGGTTATTTACTGTAAAATTGTAACAATATTTTATACTGTTACAGATTTTACTGTATTTCTGCAGTAAATGAGACTGCTTTCAAAAACTCAAAATCTCACCAGCCCTAATCATTTATTAATTTTTACAGCTCTGTTTTATTTTTATCAAGATAAAGACTAAACTAGACTAATTTCTCATTTGTCTCCATGTTTTCTAAAGTGACAATTTGTGATTGGTCCAGTAGTCAGTGAAGATGACTGGACAATTCACCTGTGTCTCAAATTTCCCCTCCCACACAGAAATAATATTTTAACCCATGATCCAGTCATTTTAGGTCACAGTAGATGACAGACATATGCTGATTTAAAAAAAAAAAAGGAAAAGAAAAGAAATAGAGAAAGTAGTAAACGATTGAAAAGATTATTGCAGCCTGGCCTTTCCTGCATTTTATTTCTCTCTATTTGTTGCGCGAGTAACAACAGCCTCACCTCCCCTGCTCCCCGTCAGCCTTCTGTATGTGTGTGTGTGTGTGTGTGTTATCAGGATGTTATCCTGAGGGATCTCAGCTGCATTCCAGCCTTTATCCCAGCATCTCTATGTGTGTGTGTGTGTGTGTGTGTGTGAAAAATTTGTAAAAAGTTGAGAACTTGAGGTATTGTTGATGAGGATGCTGACTGTAGGCGTTTGTGTGTGTATGTGTGTGTTTGCTTCAGAGATGTTTGTTATTGTGTGATCTCTTTGGGCTGAACAGTGATTCAGATCTTTCTAAGACACACACACACACACACATTTGTGGGTGTTTGTAGATGATTGTCTCAGGCAGAAGCAACTGAGGACCAATTTAAACAGCAAAAGATGTATGAACCCCATGTCTTCTTTTTTAAAAGCAGTAGGGCTCTAAAAAAATGACTGTAATTATTATAATGAGAGCGAGAAAGAGTGCACTAGGTATGTTTTATTTGGGTAATTTCCTTGACCACAAACAATGTCATAAGCAGGCATGCATGGAATCTGCACACACAGATTTCTGTAGAGTCAGAAAGCCCCTTGTGGGTTCATTTATTAAATATTTCAGCCGATTTGTTTGTGTTTTCTACTATACTTGTAAGAGCTCTGTTTAACACATTTTACCATGTTTAAAATCATTCAGCATAATTTTCTCCCAGAATCAGCCCAGATACTGTGAGAATCATAAGTATTCAGACACATGCAAAGCCGTTGGATAGCTGTCAGAGAGCGAGAGAACATGCGAGATGAAGAACAGACAACTGGCAGGGCTTCACTAGATGCATACACACACACACACATACGTGTTTGTTATAAATTGGCTTTTGTTTTATCCCAACAAGTTGTATGTGTGTGAACTGGAAAATAAAAATGAATAATGGTGAACTGTAATCAGAATGTCCCCTTGCGCGCACACGTACCATCTGTTTAATCTTCTCCTTAGTTTGTATATGATGAATATTCACATTTAGACAGATGTCAACTGTACATGGAGGGAGGTGTCCTGACAGACAGACAAACAGGGAAGGAGACAAGATGAGGGAAGTGAGAGAGCAAGTTAGAGAAATCAAAGGGGAAGGATGTTAAATTAGAGAATAAACATGATTAAATCAGATTAGGGAGCCATTTATCAAACATTAGTGCAAATACACTCACTAAACAAACTTAGGTCAGATTGCCCTGAATTGGGGTTGCATGGTATACAAAAAAGTATGCCGTTTATTATCATAATTTTGCAAATTTCAGTATCTCTGACCGGAAAGCATAGTTCAGCAACCAAAAGTTAAGTGTTGACATCTAATACTTACTGCCATATTTACACTGCCATTCAAAAGTTTGGAGTCGGTAAGATTTTTTAATGTTTTTGAAAGAATGCTCACCAAGGCTGCATTTCTTTTCTTTTTTTTTCAAAAACATGGTAAAAACAGTAATATTGTTTATGTTTGTACAATTTAAAATAACTGTTTTCTATTTTAATACATTTTAAAATGTAATTTATTCCTGTGATGGTAAAGCTGAATGTTCAGAATCATTACTCCAGTCTTCAGTGTCACATGATCCTTCAGAAATCATTCTAACATGATGATTTGCTGCTCAAGAAACATTTCCTATCATTATCAAAGTTGAAAACAGTTGTGCTGCTTAATATTTTTGTGTAAACTGTGATACATTTTTTCAAGGTTGATAAATAGAAAGTAACAATGTTAAAAGCCTTTACTGTCACTTTTAATGCATCCTTGCTGAATAAAAAGTATTAATTAATACTGACCCCAAACTTTTGAACAGTAGTGTGTATAACTGCTTCATTTTGTAATTGATTTAAATCAAATCCAGTTTTACAAAACTAAAGTCATTTACTCTCTTTCTGGTGTAATTTAATTAGCATCAAAGAATAATATGCACTCACACTTATGTAGTCTGTTTCTTGCTTTATTCTTACTAAAAACTGAAATCACAGTAGAGGAAATGTCATTTCAGCTCATTAAATTATCTATAGCCTTGTAAATGCGTGTGTGTGTGTAATTGTGAGTGGTTGTGAACATTAGCAGTGACATACACTGATTTTCCAGATACTATTTCCCTGGAGATTGCTGATCTATACGTCATCAGGCAGTGAAAGCATCTCCTACCAACATATAATCTGTCCCTTCAGAGTCCTTGACTGTTAGAAATGTAGCCCAGGCTGTCTAATAACTAAATTGAATGGGTTTTCTATTGAATCTGGCCACAGCAATCCAGATGGCCCTGAGATACCCAATAGGTTTGTGGGTAACCTCGTTTGGCTCGCCACTTCATGAAATGATCTTTTTTTCTTTCTTTCTTTCTTTCTTTCTTTCTTTCTTTCTTTCTTTCTTTCTTTCTTTCTTTCTTTCACTAATAGGAAGTGCATCCAGTCTCTATCTCACTGATTTGATAGTAAGTGTTTGATTGAGTCTTTCACTAAAGGCTTGGACCAATATCAACACATCATTCTTTTGAATTATTCAGCCTTAACAAAGTACCAATGTCTCCAGTGAGAGGCAATAATAGATTGTGTGTGTGTGTGTGTGTGAGTGTGTTTCTACATTGTGTGGACCAAATGTTATAATGATAGCAACACCTGAAATCATTGTTAGGACCAGGCAATGGTCTTCATTAGGAAAGCAGGTTAAGAAACATACTAAGTAATGTCTTAACGAAAACTCAAAAGGTTTCTGTGAGAGTTAGGTTTAAGGTTAGGCAATAGAAAATATCATTAGCTCAGTACAGCAACAGTAGAAATCAAGGAAAGTCCCCACCTTAATAGAAAAACAACTATGACTTGTGGGTGTGTGTATTTGAGTGTGTATGTGATATGAAAGTTGAAACAGAAGAGAGGGGAAATTAAATGGTAAACTGTTTTGTAGTCTGGGAGTTTCAGTCTGAGAATAACTCAACTGTTGAAAAACTACAGTGTAGGATAAAAACAAACATATTCATACACATAGAGACATGTAGATGCCTATACATAAATCTCAAACATCCATACAGATATGTATATTTATGTATAAGCGTTTAAAAATCATTCTCATTGCCCAGAAACTTTTATGCATTTTGCATGTTTGTATGTATGCGCCTTTCTTTGTACATGTCCAGTATGTCTGTACCAACGTTTGATTGAGAGTTTGATTCTGAGGGCAGATGAGGTCAGGATTCCTCTGCTATCCTGTTGACCCAGCACACAAGGCCAGAGAAACAGATCCATCCCCTGCCGGGCAGCTGATTCCTGTCTGTGCTGCATTCCAGAGCCTCAGGTCTTCCCTTAAGCCACAGTCTCATTATGTGTCGAGTGTGGTCAACATATATTCCTGTCAACGGTAGAAAACTGTGTCAGTATGATGGCTCCCTTTGGGAATTACAGTCATTAGGATCTGTTTTAGCCCTTCACATTTGTCAATCCAAGTTTTACTAGAACTGTTGGGATAAAAAACATATTGTACAGGCTTTTTATTGCATTTTTAAAGCAGAATATAAGGCCAAAGAAGTTTCAAAAATATCAAATCAATGGTGATTAGTGTCTAATGTGAATCTTTGCATGTTCTCATTTACACTTACTATAGTATAATGCATTTCTCAATAAGAGTGGCTTGCATTTTTTGCACCTCCTGCAAGTTGCGTGGCATCTGCAACAGGCAAGTTTTACAGTTAAACTAGCATCTTTTCCTTCTGAGTCATTACTCCGCTATGTCATAGTAACATGACCCAAATACAATGTGAAAAGAAATGGGTTTGAGTTTGCAAGTAATCAAACATCACTATTTTAATTCATGATTCAGGCCACCAGCTTAGTAGTAGAGTTTTCAATGAGCTTAATTGTAAAACAGTGGTTTAGTCAGACTAAAATCCTGGTATTGTTGTGTGTGTTGCGTGCAGGTGAAGGCTGGTCTTGTTGCACTTACTCTTTGTACTGAGAACAAGGGGAACGTCTGAGGGAGGAGTCTTTGACCTTGCCATGTCAACCATGTTTTAAAAGACATCGTCATATTGCCTAGCAACCAGCCTTTTCTGTACTTCCTCTGGCCGCTGTTTCTGGAATAATAGAAAGTATGCAAAGCTGCTGAACTGCTGTCCATCATTGATTCCCTGAAAGACACAGATTTGACAGCACTAATACAGATAGATGGATAGATTTTTATCTTTCATTTTTGTTAGGATTTGGGGAAAATACCTTTTGCCTTTTTTTGTAGCTGTAATGTCGGCATGTCTATAAAGCCTGAAACTGCTGTCAATGTGGGCAGCTCTCTACGGTTTGAGACACCGTGTCTGACATCCATCACTCCTCTAGCTCTAAAGCATTCTTGTTCAGCATTCATGATTAGTGCTTAACACTTTAATGAGATTGAGAGCTTCTCATGATGCAGATTTCCTGTGTCCCTTCTCTCCATGGCCTCTTTTTGTCAGTAGGTAATTTATAGCGGGACAATGAGGCCTTGACTCCATTGAGTCGCTTTCTGTTCCTGTTTAACTCCTCAAAGTCAAAAGTCTTGAAGAACTCTATTACCTAAAGTCAACATGAAATCAAAATTGACCCTGTTTACTTGTCTTACTGTGCATAATTCTTTAGTCCATATAATTTACAAATAAGGCCAAAAATCTAAATCTGATATCTTGCTCTGAATCTTGCTAACAACTTGCTTGACAAATTTAATCAGTTTCTGATGGACAAAATCTGTTTGTTTTTTTTGTCTGGTTGAAAATACGTAAATACTTGAAAATAAGTAAAATGGGTTATGAATGGCTTATGGGTTATTTCATGATGACTTAAAGTGTAAAGACTATTAAGGGAACGCAACAATATGTTGACTTTACACTGGTATTATTAGCTAATCTGGTATTATGATTCAGCTCGTTAATTAGCTCAGCATTCAATTGACTGGCTAATTGGGTATGGAAAATGGTTAATAATCTAATTCAGTGTCAATATCAGCATGCACAATTACGACTGTTTCACACTGCAAGCTTAAGCGGCGCGTGTGAGCGTAACTTCAGCAGTGACGCACGAGTATTCACACTGGAAGCGTTTGTACAGCATCACAGCAGCGGCTCCAAGCTACATATAAAGTGAGCATTTCTTTACAAAGACAGCTATAAATTTGTTTTTATAAGTTGGTCATTTATAAACTTGATGGTCTTGAAAGTTTGTTAACATGGCGGAGGTGTACAACATTCGCATATAAACGTAAATAAATAAAAATAAATAAATAAAAGCCTCGTGTCATTTATTGCTACACATGAATGAATAAGCTTTGTGTTTTACATCATCTGCCGCGTGCACATGTTTAAAAGTCAGCAAACTCGGGTTTGATTTGGGAATGCTGCAGCCTATATATCTCTCTGTGTAATAACTAAAATAATGTTTATATATCTCATTTTCTGGCTAGTTTACATTAGTTTTTTATAATACACCATACTTTAACCCAAACTGAATAATTAAAAACAAGTTTAAATTGGTAAATCTTCTATAAATATTTTTGATTCTTAATTTTCTTTTCTGTCATACTCAAATTCTTGATAAAACACATTAGACATGCTTATTCTGTGCACTTTTTTTGTGAAATTATATTTATTTTGTCCGAAACCCCCACTTCACTGCTGCTCACGTGGCGCTCCTGCTGCCAGCGTGAATGCATCCGTTGGTTAACATGCACACTGAAAAAAATATGCGCTGCTTACGCTTGCAGTGTAAAACCGTCGTTAGCAGAAAGATAACTGACTCCTGAGGTCGTTTAGTGCCGTGCTGTAGTCATTACTTAAAACAATAGAAGGATACAGTATATCTTCACTTTGATAGCTTTGATAAATGTGTGTGTGGGTCAGTTTTTGCCTTCATTCATTGTGGTGACCAAAGGTCCACTTATAATGTTGGCAAGATTTTTACATCAAAAAACATCCTAATTTAGGAGTAATAGAATAGATATCTATGCCTATTTTTGACCCTCTCTTTGAAACACTCAGTTTTGATAGGTGTGCCACATTAAAGACTTGGAAGTAAATAGCCACTGCTATGATTGGTTTTGCATATTAAAATAATTTTCAACGTCCATGCCACTATGCGCGTGAAATTGTTTTGAAAACTTCCGATGTTGAAAAATCAATCTGGAACTATATTAGAAATACAGTTCATCCACGCTTAATGCTATCCATCTTAATGTTAAAATCACAAGCAAGGCAATGCGAAGAAGACTTGTGTTTTTCCACAACTTGGCACTTGTAAAAAATGTCTTGTAATTCTTAGGGGCTGTTTACACGACATGGTTTTCAACTAAAAACGTAAAAAATTTTATGCGTTTTGGCCGTTCATTTACATGACGACGGCGTTTTGGGTGCCTAAAAAAACCGCGAACTTTTGAAAACGGGTTTCAAAGTGCAAGTTTTTAAAAACGGTCTCCGTGAATAACTAAAACACGAATCTGTGAAAACGATGATGTCATGCACATGCGCATTACATGTTCAGTCTATAGTGTTTCATCGCTATGGCCTGCCAGCAGAATACAGCGTTTTTAGTCATTTTCACGGATCCGTGTGAATAGGGAGCGTTTTGACAGTGGTGTCATCTGTACGCGGAAAACTGAACAGGAAAACTTCTCAGAGATTCAGCCAACAGGTGTTCTGTCCATTTCTTTCATTTGGAATTGATAGGGCAAAAACACTTTGCATCCTTATTGGCTGCTAGTAGAAAACTGCTGTAGTTATAAAAACTAAATAAATATATGATGAAAGCTGTTTATTTATTTATTTATTTATTTATTTTTTATTATTTGAATATTTTGAAAAATAGCAAGGCCACACTGAAATATTACCCTAATGTTATTCCAGGCACACAGCCTTATTAGGACTGTTATTATTACTTTGTCAAATGGCTGAATTCATTGGCTGTTTGTGGCCTCTGAAGGGACATTTTTTAAAAGCTTTTCTGCCTTTGGCTAATCTCAGATGCCTTTTTTTTTTTTACTTTTAATATTCAAAGACTTATTATCCTCTGTCAAACCTGCTGAATGCACATGCTTGCAAAAGGTCGACAGAATTCAGCAATACGGCTCAGATGACAGATGTGTCCTAATTGAGATGAACAGATTGATGGTTACAAACTGCTCATGTTTTATAATAGTGATATGCTTGACATGGAGAGAAGAAAGGAAGAAAGAAAGAAAGAAAGAAAGAAATGGGCAAGTATTTAAAGGGATTGAGAGCGCCCCATAGGCTCCATCATTGATTTATCATCCTTTAGTCTGATTTTTTCTCTTTATCTCTATCATTTTTGCCTTGCTTCAATGTCACTTAAACGTTTGGAGGACATTAGGAGGGGAGGTTGTTAAAACATTTGCAGAACATTAGTACAGAGTTTCTTCCTGCATTAATCAATTCTACTGTTCTACTCAAATAAGCCTCCGTCAGGACCAGATTTACAACATTACAGATAACAGCGGGCCCTCAGTCTCCCTAAGCGTGATATGGCTGTGCATGCATGGATGACCTTGTGTGGAACAGATCAAAAAAAAGATATTGGAAATAATTCTGAAAGCCGCAGGATGGTAGGTCCCTAGGAGTTGTGACTTTTTTAGCATAACCTACAATGTTGCTGGTGTAACCGGCTTCATAGGAGCAGTGTTAAATTTGTTCAATTAATGCCAATGAAACATGTTTTTTTTTGTAATAACTGAAGTAAAGTGCTGAACTAAAGTGCTGTCAAATCGATTAATAGCGATTAATCGCATCTAACATAAGTTTGTAAATATATAATATATGTATGTGTGTGTGTATATATATATATATATATATAAGTGTGTATATATATATATATATATGCTAATGTACATACACATACATATATATACATACAAACTTTAATGCTGGATGCAATTAATCGCTATTAATCGATTTGACAGCACTAAAAATAATATAATATAGTATAAACATACATTTGAATACAGTTTATAGATTTTTTTTAACCTTCTAGGCATTTAATTTAGATTTCAAGTAACCTTAACATGCAAAGAGGCATATCATGATTTGCATTTATTCACTTATCATTTATGGTTTAGTTCAGTTACTTACAAATGAGCAATACTTTAAGCTAATGTTGGTGTATTTTTGTATTAAGGTGCAGTCACATTACTGATGTTTCATTGAAATTTCGCAGGAAATAAAGGTCTATTGTCTATTGTCAACAGTGTATGAAGCACAGCTCACACAGAAGTCACTTTCAAGCCAAGAAGCTTTCTGTTGATCAATGTAGGAGACCAACTTGAACACAATCAATACCTGTGCAAGGAACATTTCCGCCCTCACGTGAAACTCCAAATGAGGCAGATTCCTATTTAAAAGACTGGATTTCATCCATGAAATTTCACCAAATAACAGTAAGTGTGACTGCACCTTTAGAGCAAGTTTCCTGAAGTCTGATCAGAAAACAAAAGGCAGTGTTTGTGTGTGGTAGTAGCCTTGGACCTGCCTGTCTAAAAATACCCATAAACCGACAGACTCTTGACAGGAAAAGACCTCTGGCAAATATATAAGCAAATATTATTATTTCTACTGCAGAAAGCTGATGTGTGTGTGGGGGAGAGGGGGAGATCTAGCACAGCTGTAGGCAGTTTTGTCTGTGGTGTTGAGAGAAGAGGTCGCACCGTGTGGAGAAAGCAAAAAAGTGCATTTGTGTTCAGTGGAAGGCTGGCAGCATCTCAACACTTACGCACAATCACTCAAATCACTCTCTTTCTCCCTTCTTCTGGATAAGCTGTGGCAAAAAATGCCACTGTTTGAGGAAAAAAGGTTCAGTGATAGTACCTTAAAGGTTTTACTACAGATATTTACTACAGGTTTACTATGGATAGGCTAAAAGCTAATAAAAGAACATCGAAAATTCATTGAATTTAACATGTTCTTGCATTACTGTGGTGGTAACTCCAAAACTTCAGGGGGCGATAGTTACTCCAAATGTCTGAGCTGTTAAACTGGATTTGTTGTTATTCTTGTAGTTAGCTATGTTGACTCTAACTAACTTGCTAAGCAAGACTCTCTTTAAACTATTGAACACTGCATGACTGAAAGAGACTAAGAAACTAAGTAGGGGAGCGCAGGGCACAAACTAACACGAGGTTAGTTGTAACACACGTGGTTTAAATACTTCCACACACGCTAGCATGAAGAAACTTAGCATATTTACTAGTTGCCATATCGACAATATATAGAGAAAAAATTGCGCCAAAATTCAGAAATCTTTGGAAGATATCACTGAACATTTACACAAAAGTAAATTTCTTACTTAAGCTAATTTTTCATCTTTATTTTTTGTGTTTATTTAAAATTAGACCCAAACTGTGCTTTAGCAGTTTGGGTAGTTCTTTAATGCTTCACTAACTATCAGAAGACACTAACCAGGTTTAAATTCCAGTTGCGCAGATAGGGTTCGTTGTAACACTGCGTTACAATGTGCCCCGCTATTAGAACTATACTATTCTATACAGTTACGATACAACTGGCATAATCAACTTTTATGAATTTCTGTTGAGAAACCATGGGGAAAAAGGTGAATAAAGACGGAAGAACCTGAACATCCAGAAAATATTATTTTAAGAAATTTACAGCATTTGTACCAGCCCGTCTATTTGTCTTGTGTTCTGTGAGAGCTGTGAGTGGAGGGAGTGGAGTGTTTTTGTTCAGCTCTGTGTTTTTCTGAATATGTTTCTTCATCTGTTTGCCTGTATTGTTTTGACCTATGCTGTATAGCTGTGTTTTGTGTTTATTGTCAAACTACAAAATTATTCAAATTTGAATTTCTAATTACCATGTGCCCCATCACATATTACAATGTGCCCCACCTATGGGGCATGTTGTCACATTTCACTTCCCTTCTTTCGGGGTAAATAAATTTAAAAAAAAGTATACACAGTATTAATGAAACAAAGCCACATATTTGTACCAGACATGTGTGAAATTAATGTGGAACAAACTAAATTCTCTGAACCCTAAGCAGATTTACACAGACTGAGAAAGTCAAAATAAGTTAAGTTGTGCCCCGCCCTCCCCTAGACAGTTTATCTGATATGCTAATTTTTTCCTTGCAGAAACACTGCTATGCAATGTGTAGCATTATTAATTGCATAATTATGACACATTTTGAAAGGCAACAATGTATGGAATTGAGTTTGCTTAGCTAGAAGAGTTAGCATTCATGTTAATAAGTTTGGGGTCAGTAAGACCTTTTTATAAGAAGTCTATTACACTCACCAAGGCTGCATTTGTTCGATTAAAACTACAGTAAAAACTGTTGTTCAATATTATTACAGTTTAAAATAACTGTTTCTGTTTTAATGTTTCAAAACATAATTTATAACTATAATGGCAAAGCTGAATTTTCAGCATCATTACTCCAGTCTTCAGTGTCACATGATCCTTCAGAAATCAATCTGATGATTTGGTGCTTAAGAAACATTTCTTATTATAATCAATGTTGAAAACAGTTGTGCTGCTCAATATTTTTGTGAAAACTGTGATTGTGATTTCAGGATTCTTTGTTGAATAAAAAGTTCAAAAGAACAGCATTTATTTGAATTAGCAGTCTTTTGTGGCATTATATATGTCTGTACTGATTACTTTTAAGCAATTTAATGCATCCTTGCTGAATTAATTTATAAAAAAAAAAAACATAACCTCAAACTTGTATACAGTAGTGTATTTGGACTTATGTATGAGCAATGTAAGAGAAAATCCATAATACTGTAGGCAA
This sequence comes from Elopichthys bambusa, assembly GCA_037101425.1. NCBI lineage: Eukaryota > Metazoa > Chordata > Actinopteri > Cypriniformes > Xenocyprididae > Elopichthys > Elopichthys bambusa. Next base: position 17,428,358 of record CM074435.1, read on the forward strand.
GTATACAAATTTAGATGTGAACTCAGGGGGCAGTTTAGTTCGAAACGGGGTGCGGTTCGCATGAAAAATCGCTAATGCGAAAGCTGTCATGCAAACCCAGGTGCGCACCGGGGTACCAAACCCGAGACTACCCGAAGGAGGTGGTCTGAGTTTGGTTGCACTCGAACTGTGCCACGGTTTGCGTGAATATGAAAGCAACATGGACTCGGGTGCGCACTTGTTCAGGAACTAAAGTAACCTGCGCATGCGTTTTCACCGATTATAATTTATTTACTTAAATAAAACACATGTAAGAGATGATAGTGTTGATGATTTATCTTGGATTCGAGCAGGAGATTGAGCTTGCATTGTATTCGCGCTTTGCGAGTGCAATCAGAGTGGCAAATGCATGGCAATCAGCTGTCTCCTCAAAATAAGTTGCTTGCAAACAGCGGAAAACTGTCTACATGAGGCGCACATACAGTAAACACAAGTGTCATTTACTCTGCTGCACATAATAGCAACACATTAACAAAAAACACAATTTATTGACGTGCTTTCTTGTTTTCTGTCATGCTCTGTGAACGTCCGTGATGACGTAAGATGAATGCAAACGCACCAGGGTTCGATAGAATCAATTTGAGTGTGAAACCAGACCAGCGCTGCGGGGGTCACCGGGAACAATCGCGCCCGGTCTTATTGAACACACTTAAAGGGATAGTTCACCCAAAAATTATGTCATTTACTCAACCCAAACCTGTATGTTTTTCTTTCTTCTACTGGACACAGAAGAAGATATTTTGAAGAAACAGCTGACAGTAGCCGTTAACTTTCATAGTATGGAAAAATGCATACATAAAGTTAGCTGTAAACATGTCAACTGGATCTAGTCCATAACACTAGTTCAACTGACAGTAAAAACAAAAAAAGAAAAGAGTAGAAAAGGCTGTTTATGTCAACACCCACTTACTGTGCCATTTGAGGCAATACAGAGAATGCAATGCATACTTTTGTCATGTAATTAACTCCATTCTGACACATTTGAAAACAATGTATAAAATCGCAATTAGAAGCATTTGCAGTCACATACTAGCATAAAGTATGTTTTGGGCCTAAGTAATTATAGTAATATATTTAAAAAAATAAATAAATATTGAATTGATAAACATACACTATATTGCCAAAAGTTTTGGGACGCCTGCCTTTACGTGCACATGTGCTATAGCAGCTTCACCTCTTCTGGGAAGGTTTTCCACAAGGTTTAGGAATGTGTTTATGGGAATTTTTGACCATTCTTCTAGAAGCGCATTTGTGAGGTCAGGCAGTGATGTTGGCGAGAAGGCCTGGCTCGCAGTCTCCGCTCTAATTCATCCCAAAGGTGTTCTGTTGGGTTGAGGTCAGGAGGCCAGTCAAGTTCCTCCACACCAAACTCGCTCATCCATGTCTTTATGGACCTTGCTTTGTGCACTGGTGCGCAGTCATGTTGGAACAGGAAGGGGCCATCCCCAAACTGTTCCCACAAAGTTGGGAGCATAAAATTGTCCAAAATGTCTTGGTAAACTTTACACTTGGCACAATGCAGTCAGGCAAGTACCATTCTCCTGGCAACCGCCAAACCCAGACTCGTCTATCGGATTGCCAGACAGAGAAGCGTGATTCGTCACTCCAGAGAACACGTCTCTACTGCTCTAGAGTCCAGTGGCGGTGTGCTTTACACCACTGCATCAGATGCTTTGCATTGCACTTGCTGATGTAAGGCTTGGATGCAGCTGCTCGGCCATGGAAACCCATTCCATGAAGTTCTCTACGCACTGTTCTTGAGCTAATCTGAAGGCCACATGAAGTTTGGAGGTCTGTAGCTATTGAAAGTTGGTGACTTCTGCGCACTGTGCGCCTCAGCATGTGCTGACCCCGATCTGTGATTTTACGTGGCCTACCACTTCATGGCTGAGTTGCTGTTGTTCCCAATTGCTTCCACTTTGTTATGATACCACTAACAGTTGACCATGGAATATTTAGTAGTGAGGAAATTTCACGAATGGACTTATTGCACAGATGGCAACCTATCACGGTACCACACTTGAATTCACTGAGCTCCTTAGAGCGACCCATTCTTTCACAAATGTTGGTAGAAGCATTCTGCATGCCTAGGTGCTTGATTTTATACACCTGTGGCCACGGAAGTGATTGGAATACCTGAATTCAATGATTTGGAGGGGTGTCCCAATACTTTTGGCAATATAGTGTTTATGTTGGGTTGAGTGGTGGATTGTTCCAGAACGTGTCTTCCACTCATCCGCACTCTTCATTCAATAGCAGACAATGACGCACAGGTGCTTTTTGGAAAGTTCGTACAGCTTTGCTAACTCTGCACAGCCCTCCTCCCCCAGACTAAGCGCTGCCGTCCACTCGACACACACCTCAGCTGAAAGACCATTATTAAATGCAGCTTCACCACAGTTTTTTATTTGTCAAAGTACAGCCATTTACCTTTTGAAACATACAAACAGGTCCTCCTCTCTCCCTGGAGAGCTCTGACTAATGCTGTACTTCACTGTGTGTATGAAGAAGAATACTTTGTACATGTTTATATCAGGCTCTTAGTGCTATTCCAGAGTTTCATTTCTCTTTGCTGTCTCTATTTCTGTCTCATTGTATTTTGTGTTCTTCACAGAGTGAGATCTAATTCTGAGAACAAGAAAGCACCCACTGACTTTTGTCACATTGTGCTTCAGTGCTTGTGTTCACTATGTGATACAGAGCTGCATGGTAAGCAGAAGTTTATCAAAAGCTGGCGGCCGGGATTTTTTTTTCTCCCACTTTAGAGTGGTGTTGTGAACTTTAGGACCTGTGAGAGTTCTATTGCTCCAACTCATATTGTGAAGTATGTGTGTCTTTGTTGTTCCATTGAATGGAAGGAAAATTGCTGCTGTTGACTCTGTAAACAAAGGCCCTTATTGTTAAGAGCCTGTTCATTTAAATTATTATTTCGCTCTAAATACAGCTGTTTGCATGCTGTTTAAATCTGATGGTTAAACTTATGGTACAGGCATAGATGAATGCTATATCTAAATCTGGAAAGCTGCTGAGGGTATCCTTGAATCATTAATCCAGTTCTCCTTCAGTTCGGCCTGCATATGTTGTTGTATGGAAACTGCGAAACTGAATTCAGGTCAGATAGACTTTGGGCTGTTTGTTCTCTTGTGTCGACCCCTTGGGAAACAAGGTGAGAAGAGTTGTTTCCGCTTCTGCAGAGGTACTTACCAAGCATTCACTCCTCCTTCTCCCAAAGGAGGTAGCAAATATACGTGCAGGGCTATTCAGCGTCCTACTTCCACAGGGTAGATGGCCTTGATATGTGACCACAGTGCATTCTGGGTAATCAGCAGGTCACCTTTACTGTATGTGGATGCTGAGCGGTTTAAAGACAATTAACAGACATCCTGCATCTCCTTTAAGCAGTCAAATGCTCCATTCAGACATGTGTTCTGATGTGATTAAGATTCTTTATAATCTAATTTTACTAAGTTTTAAAGTCTATAATACTAAAATTATTTTAGACCTTGGTATAGAGATAAAATGATTGATATTTTGTGTTGCTTGCATAAATTATTGAACATTTTTACTCAAATGCAATGCAATGTTTGTCTCATAAAGCAGGTTGTTCACCTTAAGATTTAGTTGTGTCAAAAATCAGAAATAGAACAATACATAAAATACATAATTTCAAATGCTTTTTTTCTCCAGCTTTAAATTCTGTTAATCAAAACAAGCTCTCTCACAATCCTGCTCAAACTTCAGCCTTCTGAAGACATAATGTTCATGCAGAAATACTTAAGAATTTAAGAACAGTGCTTTCAAACTCTGTGGAACAACAGGTACAAAAGAATAGCAATATCAAACAGCGAGCGCACACAGTGCAATCAAGACAACAGAGTGCAGTGACAGTTTACATAGTGCATCTGTCAAATCAGAGTCAAGTTGAGTTTATTCTTTGCTCTTCTGCCTAGAAAAGAAACCGAATACTGTAGCCTTTGCATTTTGGCAGCAAGACAAAGAAAAAGCCTTTTTTGCTTTGAGGCCTGAAGTTCTGGTCCATTGGAGCGTCAGGAGAGATCCAAAGGCTCAGAGGTGCTCAGTGGGCTGAGCAGCTTTATAGCAGTGCACCCGTGCTGGGTGTATTTATAGCAGTGTGTGGGTTATGCCATTGCAGGGGCGGCCCGCGTCACATGCCAGAGGAACCCTCATGTAGCAGAACCAAGCCAAGACTTCTGTGCTAAATAAAGAGATGCTTTTATATATTTCCACTCTTACAAACACAGAGATAAAGACTATCTCTGTCTCTCGCTCTCTCTATTTATCTATAAATCACACATCAGGAAAGAGAGCAGTGACACTGATTATTTAAATCAATGTTGATTAATTCTAAATAAAATAGTCATACTGACAACAATTGTGAATTGATTTTTCTACTCATACAGTGCTCAGCATAAATGAGTACACCCCCTTTGAAAAGTAACATTTTAAACAATATCTCAATGAACACCTGTTTAACTTATATTATTAACCTTACTTTCATGTTATAACTTAGATTACACATTTTTCAGTTTTACTCAAATTAGGGTGATGCAAAAATGAGTACACCCCACTGAACGTCTCTGGAGCAAAGCTAAATTTTAGACTACAAATGTCTAATTTAACAAGAATTCAACCACAGGTGAGTCTAATTATTCATTACACAGGTGTCCAGCAGACTGTTGACTATAAAAGGGTGTTAAAACCCCTTTCCATTGCATGCTGTCAGCAATGGCACCACATGGAAGAGAAATGTCACAAGACCTGAGAAAGAAAATAATTTCTTTACACCAGAAAGGTGAAGGCTACAAGAAGATCAGCAAAGATTTACTTATCAGTCAGAATACTGTAGCAAAAGTTAAAAAAATTAAAAAAAGAAGGAACTGCAACCATCTCACAGAGACGTCCAGGTCATCCACGGAAGTTAACATCTCGACAGGAGTGTCTTCTGAAAATCGGCATGCAAGTTCACTGCAGTTATCTAGAGAAGCAGAAAGCCAAACTGGGCTGACTATTTCCCGTGACACAATACGGCATACACTGCAGAGGAATGGCATGCATGGGTGCCGTCCATGAATGAAGCCTCTCCTAAAGCCCAGGCACAAAAAAGCCCACCTAGAGTTTGCCAGGGCCCATGCTGACAAAGAATGAAGACTTCTGGGACTCTATACTCTGGAGTGATGAGACCAAGATAAATGTTTTTGGAACTGATGGCTTCAAACTTGTATGGCGTCACAAAGGTGAGGAATACAAAGAAAAATGCATGGTGCCTACAGTGAAACATGGTGGTGGCAGTGTCTTATGTGGGGCTGCATGAGTGCCGCTGGTGTCGGAGAGCTGCATTTCATTGATGGCATCATGAATTCACAGATGTACTGCTCTATACTGAAAGAGAAGATGCTACCATCACTCTGTGCCCTTGGGCGTCGTGCACTTTTCCAACATGACAATGATCCTAAACACACATCTAAGGCCACTGTTGAATTTCTGAAGAAGAACAGGGTGAAAGTGATTCAGTGACTCCTGATCTGAACCCAATCGAACACCTATGGGGAATTCTGAAGAGACAAGTTGAGCATCACTCTCCATCCAGCATCCAGTCTCTAAAAGAGGTCATTCTTGAAGAATGGAAAAAGATAGATGTTGCAAAATGTCACCAACTTGTTCATTCCATGCCTAGAAGACTTGGTGCTGTCATTAAAAATTATGGAGGCCATACAAACTACTAGATGTAGTAGTTTTTGTTGTGGGGTGTACTCATTTTTGCATCACCCTAATTTGAGTAAAACTGAAAAATGTGTAATCTAAGTTATATTATTAACCTTACTTTCATGTTATAAGTTAAACAGATGTTATATTAAACTTAGTCTTGTCAACATTTTTGAAATTTTTTTTGTGTTCATTGAGATATTGTTTAAAATGTTACTTTTCAAAGGGGGTGTACTCATTTACACTGAGCACCGTATATGCACACTCATACACACACACACATAAGTGCATTAGAAGTACAGCAGAATTGGTTTGTCTGCCACCTCTCAGGTGCGGTGAGATGATATAAGAGGAGTTGAATAGCGTCTGACTGACCTATACAGCATAAGTGAAGAATGAGTTATAAATTGTACATTCTGCAGGATATTAGTTTTATGTACGTAGTATAATGCTATATAATTATATAATGCTGTTATACAGTATATAACTTAATGATAGTAATAATCGCTCTGTCTATCTCGGAATATGAATAGTTTTGTTTTTGTGTATTTACTGCTGCCACTTTCGCCTTTTGGCTTGCTTATTTGGGGACACTTGATATTCAACAATGTTTTTGATCTGCCTGCTTTGACACCATTCTATACAAACTAAACTGAGCTGGACGATGACATTACTGTCTTCTCCAGAGCCGATGTATAGATGAATTAACTAAATGAATAACTAGATTTTTACAAATGAATGAATCAATACTGAATTTACTTAAGCTGGACAATGACACTATTTTCTTCTAGAGCTGCTGTACAGCCAAAATTATTTTCCAGTTATCAGTGTAAAGCTACTTTGACACAATCTGCATTGTAAAAAGCACTATATAAATAAAGGTGACTTGACTTGACTAAAAAAAACTTGGTCTTAGCTGGTGTAAGCTGGTCTCCCAGTCTGACAGCTGAAGAGTGCTCAAAACCCCTTTAAAACCAGCCAACAGACCAGCCTTACCAAGCTGTGAGATTTTTTTATTATTATTATTATTTTTATACAGTTATAGGATAATAAATGAACATTTTCAGTGCTTGACAACAATTCCATTCCCTCTCTTTATCTCCCACCGTGTTCTCTCTTTCACTCACTCTAGCTCTCTGTTCCCCTCTTTCTTTCAGTCAGTCGGTCTGCAGGCTAGGATTGTGTTTCATTTCCTCAGTCTGTAATTTTAGCAGAGTGAGTTTGCTAAAACTGTCTCTCTTACATTTTTAACATAGAAGCAAACTTGAGAACACAATGTGCGGTCACGCGCATATAAAAAGGAAATGTTTAATTTATTGGGCAAACAACTACTAAACACAATTACAAATAATTACTGTGTGTCTCTGTAGTACAGCAAGGAAAGTTCACACTTGCATGTGCTTTAATAAATGTGTGCACACATATGGATGTAAGCAAGTATTGGCATATTGCTTTTACAAAATGACAGCAACAGCAATATGATGAAATATATCAGTGTTCTTCAAAAGAAATGGTGACATTTATTATTAATATTAATATTTAGATCAACAGTTTCTACCATGTAATATAGATAATTAATCATTGTAGGCTTTATGTTGTTGCCAAGAAACAAAAATCTGGCACATTTCCCAGGTGAAAAAAAGTGCACTTCCATAATGTACTTAAAGTGCAATATTTTCACATACTAATTTTGTACTTAATATACTAAAAATTCTTCTTTACTATATTTAGTATAAATTCTTCTTATAATCTTAAGAACATCTAAGTGTACTCAACTGTGTTATTTTGAGACACCATGAATATGAACTAAAATGTGCTTTTAACATACTATCTCTGTATTTTTAAAAATGTATTTAGTTACCACTTGTAGCACACTTGATGAAAAGATGGATTCACTGTATGAAAGATGGGTTCAAGTGTGCTACAAGTGGTAACTAAATACATTTTTAAAAATACAGAGATAGTATGTTAAAAGCACATTGTAGTTCATATTCATGGTGTCTCAAAATAGCACAGTTGAGTACACTTAGATGTCCTTAAGATTATCTTGAAGGATTAGTTCACTTCTGAATGAAAATTTCCTGATAATTTACTCACCCCCATGTCATCCAAGATTTTTAAGGAAAACATTCCAGGATTTTTCTCCATATAGTGGACTTCAGTGGGGATCAACGGGTTGAAGGTCCAAATTGCAGTTTCAGTGCAGCTTCAAAGCGCTCTACACGATCCCAGACAAGGAATAAGGGTAGCGAAACGATTGGTCATTTAAAAATAAATAAATAAATGTATATACTTATTAACCTCAAATGCTTGTCTTGCACTGCTCTGCGATGCGCCACGCATTACGTTGAAAGGTCACGTGTGACGTAGGCGGAAGTACCGTGATAGGGCAAAAAACTCAAACTTCAAAATCGTCTGTTATCGTTGTTTTACCTTTTTTGTAAAGGCCGTTTGGCTTAATCTTTGCACATTCGCTTTTTAGACACTGGATCGGTACTTCCGCCTACGTCACACATGACCTTTGTCACGTGATTACGTAATGTGTGGTGCATCGCAGAGCAGTGCCAGATGAGCATTTGTGGTTAAAAAATATATAAATTTGTACTCTTTTTAGAAAATGACCGATCGTTTCGCTAGACAAGACCCTTATTCCTCGTCTGGGATCGTGTAGAATCCTTTGAAGCTGCACTGAAACTGCAATTTGGACCTTCCACCCAGTGATCCCCACAGAAGTCCACTATATGGAGTAAAATCCTGGAATGTTTCTGTCAAAAAAGTTAATTTCTTTTCGACTGAAGAAAGAAAGACATGAACATTTTGGAGGACATGGGGGTGAGTAAATTATCAGGACATTTTCATTCAGAAGTGATTTTTTTTTTTTTTTTTTTAAGTACAAAATTAGTGCGCAAAAATAGAGCACTTTAAGTACATTATGGAAGTGTACTTTTTTTCACCTGGGTTCAATTGAATGATTTCAGCTCAATTACAATTTAGAGTCAAAACCATATGTTTTATATGCATAGATGTTGGAAAACTGCTTTTTTTAAAATAAAGTTTTAGTATAGCTTTGCTGTAGCTCAAACATAATGACATTAAGAATGCAAAGGTCATGGGTTTGATTCCCAGAAAATGCATGAACTGATAAAAATGCATACTTTGAATGCACTTTGGATAAAAACATCTGCCAAATGCATAAATGCATTATGCAATATAAATGTCAGGTCAAACCCCATACCATTACAGCTTTGGCTTTCAGAAGTGAAACATTCTCTATAAAGCAAACCCACACACAGAGACCATGCTTAGATCCATTTACACAGACCAGACCAGTCATTTGCTTCCTGAGAAGTGATTGCATTATAATGCATAGGAGTTCAGACCTTCTGACCAATCCTAAGAATCCAATATATAGTACTGAATTTGGGACCTGGTTGATCGTCTCTAACAAGCTTTCACTTATACCAGCTGTCTGAGGAATGACCTCTCATAAGTGCCTGATTGACTAAAGCATAACATAAGCATATTCTGTGTAGCTAATTACTGATTCAGAACAGGTGCTCAGTTTATTATGTGTTAATTAACTTAATTCTAATGTATTACAGAATGCACAACTAATTAAAGCACTGCTAAACTGAATGGTTAAGTGTTTTTTACTTAATTGTAAGAGAAATTTCACAGAATGTTGTGGGAAAAACAATCACAGGTATGTTCTAGTTATATGGGCTGTCTAAACAAAACATGTCAGTGAAACATTTGCATCTAATGGAGGAAAATAGGAGAGAGAGGAAAAAGAGTGTAAATACACCACGTTGAGAGACAGAGACCTATTAAAGGATTTATATTATGGGTTGGATGAGTAATATGCATTACCTATACCTCCGCAGAAACCTTGACTGCAACCTGCATTGCAGTTGACAGAGAAAAATCACACTCTCACACACACAAAAACGACTGATTTACAGGCACTGAGACATGTAGCACATACTGACTGCACGCCGTACACATACATTAATGCTCATACACATGCAGTTGAGCTGGTATGACCAGTGAAGTATTACAGATCTCTAATTGGTCCCTTTGGAATATGCATGCCCAAGCTGGAAAAATATAAAAATAATCACAGAGTGCACAGCAGATAACACCAAGGAGACCCTTCCTGTTCTCTTCAACATACACATGCATGTATGCTTAGTTCTGTGAACATTCACTGTTGTTATGTGAATGTGTCTGAGCTGTTCCTACACAGGGGTCAACAGTTATATGAAGTCTTCTGATTTTTGCTGTTCTGACAGTATATGCGTGTTTGTTCTTGTAACATTACCAATATCATTTCAAAGTGCAGATATCAGAATCGCTTATGCTTTCATGTATGCTCTTTTTTTTAACAACATGATAAATTAACCTCTTTGAACTTCATCGTAATATGTGTCCTTTGCTGTGATTTGAATCAAATGCACAAAGTAATACCATTCGTTGTCTGTTTTTTAATAATCTGCATTCTGCAGTGTTCATCAAAAACTCTTCAAACGAAGCAATTAGCCTTCTTAGCAAATGTCTGTTTGTTTGTTATTGGGTTTTGAGCCACATTACGACTCACTGATTTAAAATAAGTGTTTATTTAGCATGAACAGCTCAATGCTTATGTTAAAGGGTTAGCTCACCCAAAAATGATGACACCCTGTCATCAGTTACTCATCCTCATGTTCCACACCCGCAAGACCTTTTTTCATCTTTGGAACACAAATGAAGATCTTTTTATTGAAATCTGAGAGGTTTCTGTCCCTCCATAGAGATCCAATGCAGCTACAACTTTCAAGGTCCAGAAAGGTAGTAAAGGCATCATTAAAGTACTCCATTGGTTTAACCTCGGTTTTATGAAGCGACGCAAGTACTTTGTTTGTGTGAAAAAAACAATTTACCACATCATTGTACCCAGTTTTTGAAAAAAGAGTTTTATTGCGTTCATATAGCGAATATTCCACTGATTGTGTACAGTTTAACGGAAGTCACACCCATAATTTGTGCAAAGCGTCATGGGGCGTAGGAAAGGGGTTGATAGACACATAATAGAAGGAACAGACTATTTGATAAGCATATGTTTGTGTATTCCTTTAGCAGACACACAGACAGGATGACACTTCGACTAGTGTAAATAGCTGTGAGTGAAGACAGTCCTGCACCTTCTCATGTCTCGTATGTTTGTGTTTGTGTAGACGTATGTTCTGTTATCCTTTTAAATGACAGAGATCAGGGCACAATCATTCTCTGTCAACTTGGTGCACTCTGACCCTTAACCTCTCTGTCTTTTTCTCTCAGTTACTCTTCATCCCATGGAGATCCATTCCAACATGCGCTGACATTGTCATTCTCGCTCAGGATCAGTCTGAATACAGACACCCTTCAGCAGTTCAGTGCAAACACGGCTGTGTTATGAAACAAGGCTAACTTGCAGATGACCCTCATGGATCTGCTCCCAGTAACATGTACATGGCTTGGTGAAATGACTTCCTGTGCAGCGATGCCCAAATAAGCTTAGAATTTTCCAGGAAATTAAATACAACCCTCAGCCATGCTACTTGGTCGTTGCCTGGTCGTTGCCTGGCCTTTATTTTGCTAATATCATCTGGTTTCTAGCACAATACATCACAAGCCTGTTTGAATGTAAATAGTAAATACACACACATTACTTGAAGTGTTCGATGTTGAAATCATTTGACTGTTCCGCATATGTGTTTGTTTGAGAATTTCAACCATTTCAGCCTGACAGAGCAACATTCATTTAACCAATAGTGGGAGTTTGGGATGAGTGTCTTTTTTAAATATAAAATATAAATATATAAAATATAATGTTGCAAATCTCATCTGTGCAAAACGTGCTTCATTTTGAGATGGACATCACTGAAAGAAATTATAACTTGCTGTTCGGTTAGTGAGTCAGATGTTGATTTAGTAGCCTGATTCAGTGAGTTGATTCAGTGAAGGATTTGTCGCGTTGGACTTCATGCAGCACTGCACTGACCGATCTGTGTATGACATCAAAGTACTGTGAGAACGACTGGGAAGCATGACATCTGCATTCAAATCACTCTCACGGTCTGCGTAGCGCCGCACAAAGTCACACCTTACTTATTTTTTTGAACAATTCATTAAAATAATCCAGTTATAAGAATCATTAGTTCATGACTGTCTGTTGCACAGTATGTTTTTGATTCACTAAATTGGCTCATTGGCTCATGAGAGTCATTTGTTTGTTAATTAATAATAATAATAATTTATTAATAATAATAAGATAATTATAATAATTATAATAAGCACTCAATAGAAAGTCATTTTCTGGCCAACTGCATTTTTTTTTTTATCTCATTCATTCACGATCACAGCCTAGTCTACACCTAGCCTAAACAGTGTAGTATGACATTGTGCATGCTTTTGTATATGTGTGTCTAGCGTATGTGAAGCTCAGCTTAATCAGAGGTGGGTAGATGTGAAAGGAGCTTAATATGGTTTTGAGCCGGCTGAAGATTTCCCTGGTAATTTCCCTGTGCTTTGACTTGGAAAGACTCCAGAGCAGGAGTTCATATTTAAATCAAGTAATCAGATCTGTTTTGATGTTTCCTTTGGCAGCGAACATATTCATATCTCTGATCTTCTGTGTATGCATGCTGTTTTTGCTGGTTTGAGATTGTTAGTATCTAGATGTGTTAGATTTGTCTTCTACAAAGAAACTGAATGTATGTGTAGGTGTAACTGTTTTCCTAAAAAAAGGGCACCCAGTGGGTGTTATAGGAGGCTATATGTTAAAACCTTGATTTAAGTGTCTTATCTGCCATTGACTGCTCTTTCCTGTCTGTTTTATATTGATTACTGTGTGATAGATTACATTGACCTGTGGTAAAATTTCCTTATAAAATTGTCCTTATATTTATTCCAGGCCATAGCTTTCCTTCCTTTTTTAGTTTGTTACTTTTTACTTTTTTTTTTTTTTTTTTTACCACCGTTTACTTTATTTGCCTTAATGTGTTTTTGTAAATTTGTTTTTGTTTTGTTTTTTCGTTCTTTTTTTTGTTTATGTTTTTGTTCATTTTATTGCCTATGACTTAGGTATTAGGACTGTCTATATCTATATCTTTCCTGGAAAAGATAACGTGTGATTGCCATGCTCCTTGCAAAGGGTTGTCACAATCCCAATATTTTAGTAAAGTCGATACCAGTTATATTTTTCTGATACTCATTATCAGTATATTAATACCACAGTGATGTTCAGTATTCAACTAACGTGATAATGTGATGAATGACATTGTTTATTCTTGTTTATTCTAATTAATGAAATTTAAATAAATATAAATAAATTAAATTACAACAATATGTATTTTTCAGTTAAGTAAACATTGCATCCTGTTCAATTCAAGTAATTATTCAATTATTCAGTCAGTTAAAAAGACAAATAAAAGGTGCAGTGATTAGTTTTATTTTTTCTAGTCAATACTTGTTGATTATATATTGGTATGTAGGGACTCTAGGGAGAGGTATATTTTGTTGAGTAATAATTTATTGCAAGTTACCGTTTCATGTTATTATAAAATAATTCCTGCTCTTTTCACCTTTGTCCCCAGCATTATAAAACTCTAACATGTTCTGTAGTCTTTGATAATATAAGAAACCATTATATGTAATGTTTCATTTTTAGATTGTCTGTTTCAGCTATATTTACCAGGCTTCTTTGTGCTCTTTCTGCAGGATGGTTCAAAGCAGAGGCAGGCCAGGAAGAAGACTGTATCATTCAGCTCCATGCCAAGTGACCGCAAGATGAACAGCACAGCTGCCTGCATGGCCTTCATGATGGAAGGCTGTGAGATGAAGAAAGTTCGCTCCAATTCTCGCATGTACAATCGTTACTTCCTATTGGACCCTGACATGTGCTGGCTCCGCTGGGAGCCATCGAAGAAAGACTCAGAGAAAGCCAAGCTTGAGATCAAGAGCATCAAAGAAGTTCGGTTGGGAAAGAAAACACCCGTCCTACGCAGCAATGGCCTTTCGGATCAGTTCCCAGAGGAGTGTGCTTTCTCAATTATATATGGAGACAACTATGAGTCTCTGGATCTGGTCGCAAGCACGGCAGAAGTGGTTAGCACCTGGGTGATGGGACTGCGGTACCTGGTCTCATATGGGCGGCACATGGTGGGCGTAGTCGAACCCAATCAACCTAGTGTAAGAACATCCTGGATTGGGTCAGTGTTTGAGCTAGCTGATCCAGAAAGGCAAGGACACATTGACCTATTCCGGGCCACCCAAATCATCAAGGGTCTCAATCCTGGCATGAGGGAGTCTCGCATTGAACTGAAGTTCAAAGAGCTACAAAAGGCCAAGGACTGCTATGGGGAAGGCATTGATTTAGACACTTTTGTAGAAGCCTACTGTGAACTGTGCACACGTTCTGAGATCTTTTTCTTGCTGGTGCAGTTCTCTAGCAACAAAGAGTACCTGGACTCCAAAGACTTGATGCTCTTTGTGGAGGTGGAGCAGGGAGTGGAGGGAGTCACAGAAGAAATGTGTCGAGAGATTGTGCACAAGTACGAACCCTCTGCTGAAGGACGTAACAATGGCTACTTGTCCATAGATGGCTTCACACACTACCTCCTGTCATCCGAGTGCCACATTTTTGACCCGCAGCACAAGCATGTTTGTCAGGATATGACGCAGCCCCTTTCACACTACTACATCAACTCTTCCCACAACGCCTCACTTTTGGAAGATCACTATTGGGGCTCATCGGACCTCAGCAGCTACGTTAGGGCGCTACGCATGGGTTGTCGAAGCATAGAGGTTGTAGTCTGGGATGGCCCTGACTGTGAGCCTGTAGTCTATGTTGGTAGCTCTGCTGCATCCCAGCTGGCCTTCTGTAAAGTTCTAGATGTCATTAACCAGTATGCCTTCGAGGGTTCAGAGTATCCACTAATCCTCTGTCTTGTCACACACTGCAGTGTTCCCCAGCAGAGGGTCATGGCTCAACACCTGAAGAAGATTCTTGGGGACAAACTGCACATTGAGCCTCCTAATATGGAGGACCATTACTTGCCCTCCCCTGAGAAACTCAAGGGAAAGATACTCATAAAAGGGAAGCGACTGCCTACAGACTCTCAAGAGTCTGAAGGGGAGGTCACGGATGAAGAAGAAGGCTTTGAGATGTCCAGGAGAATGATGGGTGTAGACGATAAGGACCAGCTCAATGGGATTGGCTGCAAGCGATTACGACTCTGCAAAGAACTTTCTGACCTAGTCACCCTCTGCAAGTCTGTGCAGTTCCGTGACTTTGAGACATCGAAACGGGAACAGAGGTATTGGGAGATTTGCTCCTTTAATGAGGTTGACGCCAACCACTTTGCCAACGAGTTTCCTGAGGACTTTGTCTCTTACAATAAGCGATTTCTGTCACGGGTGTACCCAACGCCCATGCGCATTGATGCTAGCAACATGAATCCACAGGACTTCTGGAAGTGTGGTTGTCAAATTGTGGCAATGAATTACCAGACTCCAGGTTTGATGATGGATTTGAACCTTGGCTGGTTTAGGCAAAACGGCAACTGTGGCTATGTCCTGCGTCCAGCAATAATGCGCGAGGAGGTGTCGTATTTCAGTGCCAATGCTCGTGACTCGCTTCCTGGAGTCTCAGCCCAGCTCCTCCACATCAAGGTGATCAGTGGTCAAAACCTACCAAAGCCTCGAGGCTCTGCTGCTAAAGGCGATGTGGTAGAGCCATACATCTATGTGGAGATCCATGGAATTCCTGCAGACTGCACAGAACAACGCACAAAAACTGTCTCGCAAAATGGTGACAATCCGATTTTTGACGAAAGCTTTGAGTTCCAGATCAACCTTCCTGAACTGGCTGCTTTGCGTTTTGTTGTCCTTGATGATGACTACATTGGCGATGAATTTATTGGCCAGTACACCATTCCTTTTGAGTGCCTGCTTCCTGGCTATCGGCACGTACCATTGCAGTCACTTACAGGGGAGTTTTTGCCTAACACCACATTGTTTGTTCATGTTGCCATTACAAACCGGCGAGGTGGGGGTAAGGCCCATAAAAGGGGTCTCTCTGTGAGAAAGGGCCGCAAAACAAGGGAATACACCTCTACTAAGACCACAGGGATCAAAGTAATAGATGAGCTCTTCAGGGCATCGACCCAGCCACTACGGGAAGCAACAGACCTACGGGAAAACGTACAGGTAGGGTCTTTTCACGTTTTTCAAGTCTTTTGAGAAATTAATGTTCTGACAGCAAGCATTGATATTGATATACAAGTATTAATGATATTTGTATAGCTTCAGGAATCAGGAGTAATCAATAATAGTAGTGACTGTGCAGATTCCCTCTTCACATTTAAATAAACCAAAAAATAAATGTTGTGTCAAAGCACAAAATATATTTGGTATGAAAAGTGAAATGTGCTTGAAATGCTATGTGCAAAAAATTAAAAATTCCTTCACTGAGGAATGGCATCAGCTGCCACTTTTAGTATTGAAATCTGCCTTGGCCCTAGAGGCAGTTCAAGGGCGGTAAAGGGGATGTAACAAGGATTATGACAACACCGTATTGAAAACACATGCCTAAAATTACCTGTGAAGTCAGGGACAGGTAGAAAGTGAGAGAGTTAATGATACAAGAAAGATCTAGAGTGGAAGTTTTGTTGTTGTGCTCATTAGTAATGCCCTTAAAACTGGATACCCGGGTTTCGTTTCTAAAGATGTTTTCACAAAATGTGTTTTTATAGATGAGAGAACTCAGAGAGATTACATATGTTTCTCAAATGCTAGAATATTAATCATGCTTTGTCAGTGAATACTAGTGGAGGAGTAAAATTGCATGGTTATAAAGTCAATACATCATTCCAGTTCATGTCATGAAAGATTGGGTGCAAGATGCAAATAATATTGATTTCAAATGACTTTAGCTCAGCAGATTTAACATGCTGTCCTGTAGCGCATGGTCCTAATTTAAGAAGACTAAAACCTCAAAGGACATCCCATTAGATGATTAGAGACAGAAAACATATGGCCAGCTTGAGCTGTCCTTGTGCTCTGGGTCTCTCCCCTTGTCTTTAAATGTGTGCACGTATGTGTATAATTGTGTTATTTCATTTGCCAGAATGCCTTTTCTGCTGTTCCTATGTCACAGATCTGTGTTTTTTCATACTCTTATTTTCTTGCATTGTCCATTTCTCTGGCATTCACACAGTCATTTACTTGGTGTAATTAAAGCTTACATTTACATTTATTCATTTGGCAGATGCTTTTTTCCAAAGCTACTTATTTAATGTGTCCATAATATCAGTTATTGCATTCCCTGACCTCATCCAAACTGACCTTATGACATTGCTAGCATCATGCTCTACTGTATATTGGATTTCCATTTGTTTAATTACAAATTTATTTAAAACTTCTTTAGGAAAGCCAGAATTTAGAATTTAGAATTTAGTCACTATGCAGTTCAAACAGTGAATCCGTTTGCTATTAGCCTGTTTCTCCACTGATTACTAATTGGAGAAACTGATGCGTGTCCACTAAAAAGGAGAGGGGAGGGGGATGTACAGGAAAACACTCCTTTCATGCTCAAGTGTGCAAACAGTTAAAGGAAACACACTGAACAACACCAGTAACACACTGCAAAATGTGTATAGGTTTTAACGCTGCTATTAAGAATTTATGTGTTGTGTAACACTTTATTTCGTCCTGCTGTATCTTGGAATAAAATCAGGGAAGATGAGGGCAGAGCACCAGTATCAAGTGCCAAGTGATCCTGTTCTTGGCAGGATGTTATTCTGCTCAGTCACTTTTCTCAATCACTATTCTGCTCAATCACAAAACATCAAGCTGTCTGCTGCTTAGTTTTTCTCCTCCATGTCTCTCTCATACAGTTAAACAGCATGGTCTTCATGGTCTCCATAGTGTCATAGCAATCCCACAGGAAGCGCTGTTTGTGTAGAATGATCTGTCACTTCTGTGAATCGCTCTCCCTCACACTAATGAAATAACAACTTCAGCACAGACTTGCATAGACCAATGTGAATATGCAGATGATTAGATTATGCTTCTATGGTATGGATACTTTTACATACAGCACATTTTATTTTAGTCTCACAAAGCCATTTTTAATTTTGGTTTTCGTGTCAGTTTTTAATTGGATGCTATCGGTCCATCATGAGAAAGTAATCTTTCAATACAGACAAAAAAATCTCTAGTCAGGCTTGTATTGCAACCATATTGAACCACAAAGATCTAAATCTGCTTTGCTTTAAATATGGACGTATTGGCGTGCACATCGCTCAGTGTTTACTATGCACACTGTCATGAGTCAGCACTTTTTCCCTGCATAACATCCTGTCTAAAGTTAACGTGTCTGCTCTAGACTGAGCTTTATAATTGTGTCTAAAGCACAGAGCCAGTAAGTGGATGAATTAGACTTGTGCTGCTGCAGCATTTAATGGGTAAAAATGAGTATTTCATGTCCATGGAGCGACAGATTTATGCCACAATGACAATAATAAATTACAGCTGTCTTAGCACGAGAGCTTTAAGATCATCAGTGAAGTTTCATGATAATGTACTTCTGCTTTAACTAGGAAAATGTTGCTCAAATGTTTCTTTTTATAGCCCTGAAGATAGATGAAGTTGTTGTTTGTTTCATTGTAGCATCAACCTAGGATTTTTCAAAATTTTTCTAAAGTTTTTCTTTCTGTCATGGATTATCAGCTGATTCATTGAAAGGATCTGACTCAAAAATGATTTGTTCATTAATCAGACATTACTAATTCTCTTGAACATGCCAAGGAGAGCAAAATTCAAAATTATCTGTGGACTCATGGACTTCTTTTATGATGCTTTGATGTTTTGTTTTCATGTTAAAAGCTCCAGTCCCTATTTATTTCAATTTACAGTCTTTTTTATTATTATTATTTTACCTGTCAACATTTTTTTATTAATCTCATGATTTCTAACCAGTGTTTAAAAAATGAAATATTGACAAAATGTATTCATGTATTCAGTTGTTTATTTGTTTATTCTTTTATTTTAAAATTTAAAATTTCACTTTTTTAAATTATTATTATTATTTTTCATTGTTTTCCCCTAGCACCCCCTTGTGGCCCCAGTTTAAAACCCCTGTTCAAGATTACTCCTTTTGTGTTCCATAAAAGAAAGTCAGTTTTGGACAACATGAGGGAAAAGTAAATTAATGTACTTACATTCACTTACAGTACATTCAAATTTGCACAATTTACATTCTCAATAGATCTTTTTGTGAATTATTTTTTTTTTTTTTTCCTGTATTGGCTCACGAAGTAATTCAAATTCCACTTAATCCAAAAGATTTTTCATGTTCTCAATTACTTACAGGCTTGTACAATTACAATTTGCACCCAGATCTATAATCACGATAGTCTGTTTTTACATTATATTTTTGATCCATTTTCACATTATAGCTCAGCTAGTGTGACCCAGACCCCCCCACTCTTCCTGACCCATGCAAACACAAACACCCTTGTTTTCACAAACACAGGACGAAGTGTCTGGAACACATTATCCGAGCGTTTGCCGGAAGTGGCTCTTTCCCGCGCTCTCCTGGCCTGAGCCACACTGTTTGTGTGTAAATTCAATTGTGGAATTTGGATAATGCAGTAAAGAGTTCATTAAACTGAAAATAACAAAAATGAATGATAAATGGAGGGGAAAAAATAGTGCATTAGACAGATAGAGGAGCTCTTGTGTGGGTGGGTGTGTGAGACCGCTGATGGCTCTCTTATATGAACAAATTGTCCAAATCTTTTCGTAAACACCTATGTTTAAACACTCCAGTAATTTCCCTTACACACAAGCATCTGTCTTAGTTATAAACAGTTGTCATTTTGCTGCCTAAGGTAGTAGGTAGGTGGGTGGGTGTGAGCATGTTTTGGTATTCCTGTGGGGAGCTTTTTTCTGAAAATGTCTCAAGAGAATAGCCAATCCTGTTGAAAGCGTTGTGCGGGGGTCATCTCCAAAGGGAAGACATATTAATAAATGTGCTAAATATAAATTCTGGTGTGTGAAAGAGTATGTGACTGCATGTGTCTGGAAATGGTTGTCAGCTTGACAAATGCTGTCATGAGACCAAAAGAGTATTGCTAAAGGGTGAGTTCCCCCAAAAATGAAACATCTGTCATCATTTACTCACCCTCATGTTGTTTCAAACCTGTATGACTTTCTTTTTCTCTGTGGAACAAAATGTAAGATATTTTGAAGAAACGGTTTTGTCCATACATTGGGGTCTAATGTTGTTTGAACATCAACAGTTTTCAAAATATCTTCTTTTGTGTCCCACAGAACATCTTCTTTTGTGAACTAGTGGATAAATAGACAGCTCTGATGTGCACTCTGATGAGCTCTGGGTGTTTCTCTAATTATCAAGTTTCTAGCATACTGTATATGTAGACGCAAATGCACTCACAGCCAGGGTACGAGGTGCTCAAGAGCTGCACAATTTGAGGGGGAAAATTGAATTGCGACTTTTCTGATGAAAATTGCCATTTAAAATGCTTTTTTTTTTTTTAAAGCTCCAAGTTTGCAGTTCTTGTTTGTAGAACAATTTGGTCAAAATGTTGTTATTATAAAGCAATATAATTATAAAATATTAGTAGTAGTAGTAGTAGGAGAAGTTGTAGTAATATTACATTAAAATATTACTATTATAAAAAATTCACTATAAAATAAGTAAGCAATAAGGTATTTGAGGCTAGTGCTGTATCGTGAATAAGTCACGGCTGAAGGGCGTTGTTAGGCACAAAGCTGAGTGCCTGCAACCCCTTCAGCCGTGACTTATTCACGATACAGCACTAGCCTCGAATACCTTATTGCTTTTATAAAACGGTTACCACACAATACATATATTAAAGCCAGAAATATATAACAATGCAACTTTCATAAAGTAAACTTTTTCTAAAAGCCTTCCTTCTGCCGGAAAAAATAGTCCCTGACAATAAACAGCAACAGAAGTTACATTTTTACGCCATTAGATTGCGGCAAAGACTGTCTTTATGAGTGTGTCACTCAGTAGCGAAGACTTTTACATTGAAAAGACTGAAAATTGATTTTGAAAACTGAACAAGACGCAACTGACAAATGCTTTGACTAGCGCTGTCAGTCATGGAAAAACCCCTTAACTGTTAAAAGGACAGGATAATACATCGGATATTCAAACAGACTTTTTATAATGAACATAGGACTGACCTGAAGGAAAATGCTAAATCTGAATGCAGGTAATAAACTCGCTCACTCAATTTCTTTCTCACAGTACTCTTCTACATAATACAGTAAGCTTCAATAAACAATATCAATTGAGAACATACAGTTTACGTTGCTAAGAGTGGTTGCTAACGGTGTCGTGTAGTGATACACAGAAGCGGTCATAACCGTGTTTTATCGTGAATAAAACGCAGCTATTTACCAATCAGAACCAAGGACAGGAACTAACCGTTTTATTAAAAAAAAGTCTTAAAGTATTTAAGTAACGTTACAATACTAATATTTATAGCTAGTGGCTAATATAATAATTTCTTAATTTTAAAAATGTTAAACCATCTAGCTTTTATTTTGTTGGAAACCTGCAGGGAAATCTTAAAGCTCCTCTTTTGTTGATGACAGCTGGTTTAAGTGCTTCTCATTCTAAGTTTGTATGTTGCTTTCCCAAACGCACGTCGCAAGCGACCGAAACAGCTGATGCTTAATGTGGAGCAGCACTTACTGTAAACCATGCCACTCTGAGACATTAAAAACACCAGATCATGATTTGCTCATGTGTAAAAGGACACAGTTACATAATCGCACTAAGCCATATCGCAATTCTGGTTTTAATCCTATCAATTGTGAAGCCCTAAGGTCTCTATGTGTGTCAGGAGACCAGGAAAACAGCATTGTTATTGTATGATCTGTGTCAAAAGCTTAAAAGCAGCTGTCCACCCTCTCACTCATAAATCAAAACTCTTGTTAATACACACAGAAACAGAGCATCAGACTGCAAACAACCCAAAAGCCAAGTGGTCTGAGATCTTAATGTCATGGGAACTTAAACCATGCTGCTCTTCTCTCAAAGACCTTCTGTGTTTACAGAACTCTCATAGAAACATAATTTTTCTCAGATGGGTATGATATCATCCCTAATAATTTCCTGAACTAAGGCAACATTGTTGGCAAGAGCAGTTCTTAGAGTCTTAGTGGTGATTTAGCATTAGTTACTAGAAGGCAAAGCTTTGTCCTTTTTGCATCGCTCTGGGACTCGATGTGCTGAATGCGCTTTCATTACAATCTAGTGCGTGACTTTGATCTGGCCTCCAACTCGAGTGCTGTGTCCTCCTGTGCACATTCAACAATTACTGAACGAAAACAGAGAGGAAAGTTTAATTCCCTTGGTTGAGGTAAACATGAGCTTCTCCATGGCCAAAGGTAGATCACACTGAATCACACTGTGTGTGCTGTTGCTGTGATTAATCGCACATTTATCTTGAATGTGAAACTCTGCTTTGCTATCTTTTTCTCCAGAATGCTATGGTGTCGTTCAAGGAGCTCTGCGGTCTGACTCCGGCAGCTAACATGAAACAGTGTATCCTGACTGTGTCCTCCTGGCTGATGAACAGCGAGCGAGCGCTACGGGTAATGGTAAATCTCAGCGAGGCCTACCCCACCATGGAAGCCCATGGCCCGATTCCAGAGCTACTGCGTAAAGTGCTCACCGCTTATGACACGGTAGGGTGAAATTCAACAGCGTGACCCTAAGAGTACACATGTGAACCATAAAAATATTTTAGGCTCTGGCAAAATACTATAGGACACAACATGATAGGGTAATGCATGATAGTTCAGCTCGAATATTACATTAACTTGTTTAGTAGTTGTAGTGCAAAAATGAACAAAAACAAGAAACAAGCATGATAAACTTATAATGAATAACAATATGGCTGAATTAACGAATGCAGTTCCAGCAAATCTTGTAGTATATATAATCTTAATAACCTCTGTGTTGTTTTAGTTTCATCAATTGTCATAAATCCTGCATGTGTGTGTGTGTGTGTGTGTGTATACAGTCCAAAAAACCAAAATTTATTCAGACACCTTGAACATTTCATTCATTAATAAAGTTTATTCACTTTAAAAAATGGTAATAAAATATGACAAGATCTCAGAGTTAAACTGTGTCAGGAAAAAATTAAATTAAAAAAAATTATTAATTATGTCAGATAACACTTAAGCAAAACATGGTCAGGTCAAAGTGTCTGAATAATATTTGGTTCCAAATTTTTATCAATTTTACTGGTAGTCTACTGTATGAAGAATTTTTGGGTATAATATGTCACAGTTTACTTTATTTTGCAATCCTCACTTACATAAATGAAAAATATCAAAAATGTCTGAATAATTTTTGGTTTGACTGTGTATATATATATATATATATATATAGTATCTCAACGTAATGTTAGAAATAATGAATTTATTTTTTGTAACTGAAAGTATAGTTGTCAATATAATTCAATTTTCAATTCAATTCACATTTATTTGTATAGCACTTTTCACAATACAAATTGTTTCAAAGCAGCTTTGCAGAAAATGCATGTCAACATTACAATTTAGAGTAATCTGTTATCAGAGGTGACTGTGTCAAAATGTACATTGTACAAATTACGCAGTTAGCTAACAGTGTATTAATGAAACAATGAACTCATTGAAGTAATGAATACATGTTAACAATGATTAGGATATATAGCAAAATTTGCATTGGTGCAAAAATTTATAATCAAAAATACTGAATATATATATATAGAGAGAGAGAGAGAGTTCCAAATCTGAATATAATGTCATAAATCCCGAATATACTGTTTAAATCTAAATGTATTTATGTAGGTCCTGCATATAGAGTTGTATATAGCTGCAGATCTTAATATACTATCATTATATAATCATATAAACTAAATATATAGTTAAATAAATATAATGTCATAATATACTGTATATCCTAAATGTAAATCCAGAATATATCATAAATCCTGAATATGTAGTTGTAAATATGAATATATAGTCATATATCCTGAGTATATTGTTGTAAATCTATATATACAGTCAAACCAAAAATTATTCAGACATTTTTTATATTTTTGATAAGTTTGATAGTGGGTGCAGGCCACTATAGTTCATTTATGTAAGTGAGGATTGCAAAATAAAGTAAACTGTGACATATTATACACAAAAATTCTTCATACAGTAAACTACCAGTAAAATTTATACAAATTTGGAACCAAAAATTATTCAGACACTTTGACCTGACCATATTTTGCTTTAGTGTTATCTGACATAATTAAGATTATTTTTTTCTGACACAGTTTAACTCTGAGATCTTGTCATATTTTATTACCATTTTTTTTAAACTATAGTGAATAAACTGTATTAATGAATGAAATGTTCAAGGTGTCTGAATACATTTTGGTTTGACTGTATATATGTTGTCATAAATTCATAATATATACTTGTAAATATGAATATATAGTTATATATCCTGAATATATTGTTGTAAATGTAAATTGAATGTCGGAAATCCTAAATTGTAGTTGTGAATATGAATATTTAGTCATAAATCCTGAATAGAATATTTCCTATATATATATATATATATATATATATTGGTTTTATATTTTTATTAATTAGATTTATACTGTACTTAATTATAAAGCAAGATCTACCTTTTTTTTACTTGGATTTTTTTTAATCCAAATATCTATCTATATATTTATACTGTACATCAGTACCTGTGTAGATTAACTGGAGCTGCGTTTATGAATTCAGTCATAGCCTACAGCAGAATAACTGCAGCATTCTGCTCTGTCTTGCTTGTTCCTTTATAATGGGAGTTTACTACAACAGATTAAATTCTGCAGAGATGTAAGAGTGCTTGATTGTATTACACACACACATCCCATACCCTGCTCTGTCACACCCTGCTGTGTATTTTCTCTTTCAATGCACAGTTCCATTTTGATATAAGCAGACATCCTCATATATAATGTATGCAGGAATATTGTGTGTGTGTGTGTGTGTGTGTGTGTGTGTGTGTGCGTGTGTGTTTATCAGATTGGCTGTATAGGATTTCCACTTTGTATTAGGCCTCCATCAGGGTCAAATTAACTATGATTTGTCAGGTGTCAAAATGTTTTGTTAGACTCTGAATAAGGAATGTAGAGCCCTGTCTCACAGTAGCAATTTTGAAAATTTTATTTGACAAATCTCTGACAACACCAGCTTAGACCAGCATGATTTTCTGTGTTGGTCCAAGCTGGTTTACAGTTTCATGACATACTGATTCACATCATAAAGAAACTCAATGCCTAAGCAGTTTAAAAAATGTGTGTGCATATACTGTACAGTATATTGATGCGAGTATGTTCTTACTTGATTGTACATTTAGCTATAAACAGCATCATTGCACTAGTAGCAATAACAGAAGTGAAAGGACTTTACTGCCAGAAGCACATCTCATCTGGCCTGTGGAATGCAGCTCAATCTCTTCTGTCAATACAGCTTATTACCAAGTGTGTGTGTGTGTGTGTGTGTATGTGTTTGTGAGTTTGAGCTTCTCTGGGGAGGGCATGCCTGATCTGGAAGACTCACTTCCTGCTGAGACCTGACTTCCTGTTTCCTGTTTTTGGTTTCTTATAGATGATCCAGACAAGTCGTACACTGATCGAATCAGCCGATGGTGTGTACTCGAAACTTACACAAGCACAGCGAGCAGGTATTGTTGCACAAACACACATACAGTACACATTCAGTATTAGCAAGTAATATTAACAGTGCAAGCACAACCACGCTTCATCATTTACAGTATGTTTTTGTCTGTTTACTCATGGAGCAACAGGAAGCATAAACTCTTGCACACACACATATTTTCTTGCACAGTTATTAATTAGTGTACCCCTTAATAATCTATTTTGTAGCTAGTGAATTTTTTTTCCCAGAGTTTCCTTTTCGTCTCTTTTTGCATGTTTTGGAAAAACTTTTAATCAGCTGACCTCGTGGACAGTATTGAATAGCCTGGGGGCTTTTTTTTTTACCCACTTTTGGCATAAAACACACATACCAACAGACACAATTGTCCATTATTTTTTAAGTGATGCAAGAGGGCTTGTGCCCTAAAGCCTTCTACTGTGTTCACATAGATAAAGCTAAGATTTGAGAGAGAGAGAGAGAAAGAGAGAGAGAGAGAGAGAGAGAGAGAGAGAGAGAGAGAGAGAGAGAGAGAGAGAGAGGAAATGTTAATATGACAGGATGTTTATTTGAAAAACATAACATCATTAATTATTATTTTATCATAAATTAATAAAGTGATACACCACGAGGGCTCATGAGATGCAGTGATTTTACAGTGGAAAAGGCCCAGAATCACATTAGACCTTAAAAACGCAAAAATTTTAAGACACTGCAGAGAATAGGATATGATATGATCTTTAGGGCTTCTGGTTTTAATAAAAAATTATAATATTAGCACACTACAGTTCAAAGAGAAAAGGCTGCATTTATTTGATCAAAAATACAGTAAAAACAGTAGAAATTGTGAAATATTATGACAGTTCATTTTTATATTTGTAATTTATTCTTGTGATGACAAAGCTGAATATTCAGCATCATTACTCCAGTCTTCAGTGTCACATGATCCTTCAGAAATCATCATGACACTGATTTGCTGCTCAAGAAACTTCTTATATTTTAATTAATCTTATTATCAACACTGAAAACAGTTGTGCTGCCATGATATGTTTTTTCATGATTCTTTGATGAATAAAAAGTTTAAAAGAATAACATTTATTTGCAATAGAATTTTTTTTGCAACAATATCTTTAATGTCACTTTTGATCAATTTAATATGGAAGTTTGTTTACGCCACTGAATAAAAAATAAAAGGTAATTGCGAATTTTTCTCTCACAATTCTGACTTTATTTCTCACAATTGCAAGTTTATATTCCGTAATTCTGAGAAAAAAAGTCAGAATTGTGAGATAAAAAGTCGCAATTACCTTTTTTTTGTTTTTTATGTAGTGATAGAAACAAGTTTCCATAATGTAATGCATCCTTCCTGAAAATTAAAAGAAAAAACATACTGACCCCAAATTTTAGAATGGTTTTACTCATTCAAAATGTGAAAATATATCATCTACTCCAAGTTTGTGTCAGTCTGTGACATTTAGATTTATTCCTGTCATGCAAATTCGCTGGTCAAAGTTTCCAAAGGTCACCAAATTTTAACTGTTGTACACACAAAACGTGATACTTCTGTACATGAGATTGTGTCGCTGGTCTCTGGCATCCACATGCTTATGAATTGAAGTCAATTGAGTGCAACGTCTAGTGTGACCTTAGGCACAATTAGGTCTGTAATTATTATTGATAAAAATGTGAATAAACAAAAATCTTCCGCCAAGAACTATAGTTCATTGTTGTAACCTCAAGCTGTTTGTGGTTGCCAAGCAACATAATGCATTAATACAGAATGTGTGCATTAATATGTGTAAGTGTGTGTGTTTATAGTCATTTTACAGCAGCTTCAAATGCAGCCTATCCAATCAGAATCTAAAGACGGAACAATCAGTTTTATAACGTTCCGCCAGAATCCCTGGTCGGCTATGTGTCACCATGTTAATGGAGAAATCTGCTTCAGAGAGCAACAGAGTGTCAGTAAATAAACAAGGTTGGCATGCTCTAGCACTGTCTCCTCGCCCACTCTTTCTCATCTCATGTTCTTCCACCTCCCTCCATCTATCTTGCGCCGGTGGAGAGGTTGAATCATGGCTTTGCTAATGACCTTCTCTGCTCTTACTGGTTCGGGCTCAAAAATAAACATGTTTCTATAGCACTCGCCGTCTCTCACATTCTGCCGTGCAGATCTGGACTTGTCCAGCTGAGTGTCACAGCTGCCGATCTGAACCTTAATTAGCAGTGTGAGGGGAGGGGGGCAGCTGTTTGAGAGAGATGGAGAGCTGTGGAAGGCGCTGATAGCCTTGTCCAGCACCTCTCCATTCTAATAAACACTTCGGTCAAACTGCTAATTAAAAGTGAGTTAAGTAATTAAGATTGAGAGGACTGAGAGTATAAATGTCCGTTCCTGCTCACATCTTCAGATAATTATCGTGTCCCATGGTTGCTTAAAGGGTTAGTTCACCCAAAAATGAAAATAATGTAATTTATTACTCACCCTCATGTTGTTCCACACCCATAAGACCTTCGTTCATCTTCAGAACACAAATTAAGATATTTTTGATGAAATCCGATGGCTCTGTGAGGCCTCCATTGACAGCAAGATAATTAACACTTTCAGATGTTTGGACATAAATGTGTGCTGGCAGTGTGTGTACACAACCACCCTATAATGATAAAAATCTAACCACTCCTTTTTTATAATCCCCATTAATATATAAGTAGTGTCTCAGAACAAGCCGTTTGCAGGTTCCTGACAATGTGATGTCACATTAGCCACAAGCCCCGCCCACGAATGTTGACAGACACTGCCGTTTTAACATAGAACCGCTCTGAGCGAGTTCACAGTGAGTTGTACACAATCCGCCATTGCTGCACTGATGAGAATGGTGTTCTGTAGCTGGATGGATTAATCCACATAGCTCTCTCCATTTACTCCCGAAATCTGAGCCGCTGAAGACGAGGTGGATTCATTTTGTTTTCAAAGAAAATGCTCCCTCAACTCTACCAAAATTTGTTTATGTCTGAAAATCATTTTACACCAGACTGCTTTGTGAACGAATGTCAATACAAATGGACAATACAAAACATACAGTCTCCAGAGTGATACTGGATATGGCAGTAATAAAGGTGAGGGCACTTTATTACAGTTCATCTGAGTTGATTTACGGATATAAAGTTTACTAGTTTATTAAGCACCACCCGAAAAGGCATAAGGTCTTTATATATTTGTTTACTGTTAGTTGTAACGAGTGTTTCTGTGTACTTCATTGTGTATGTTGATGATAATGCAAGGGAGAGAGAGAGAGAGTTTATGGATAATATTTTAATGCACACTTGCACTGTGTTTTAAGCTCTTACAGTGATTTTCTAGAGTGAAGACATACGCTTCACATTTTGTGTGAAGTACAATAAACGTTATAAAACTCATTGGTAAACTGGCTTTACTAATATAGTGGATAAAAACAAAAAGGCAATATAAGTTATAATTGTAATTAAACTAAACTATACCTGTTCTGTCCCCATGCAGCATATATTCGCAGTTTCTGACATTATAGTGCGTCCTGACTGACTCCTGACACCGGGGAATGAGCTCTTGAAGCTCCGCCCTCTTAGGCCGAGCGCAGCAGCTAATTTGCATTTAAAGGGTGTGTTTTTGCTCAACCCCAAAAAGTGGCAATTTGAACATGCTATAAAAAAATTATCTGTGGGGTATTTTGAGCTAAAACTTCACATACACTCTGGGGACATCAGACACTTATTTTACATCTTGTAAAAGGGGGCATAATAGGTCCCCTTTAAAACAGTTCATGTGACAACAGTGGTTCAACCTTAATGTTATGAAGCAACGATAATACTTTTTGTGCGCCAAAAAAAGAAAAAAATTATTTCGAATCAGTGGTTCGGAGCATGTAGCAAACTGCCAAAGTCACGCCCCCCAGTGGTGAACCAATGACATTTCTAACACTTATAACGTAACAAAGCCTTGTTTACTGAAATCACATGACTTTGGCAGTTTGATATGCGTTCTGAACCACTGATTCGAAACAAAAGATTCATAAAGCTCCGAAGATGAACGAAGGTCTTACGGGTGTGGAACGACATGAGGGTTAGTAATTAATGACACAATTTTCATTTTTGGGTGAACTAACCCTTTAAGGCAAGGGTCTTCAACCAGGGGTCCGCGACCTCTAGGAGTCTGCAGTGGTAATGCAGGGGGTCCACCAATTAATGTTTGATCACACATAATTTTTTGTTAAAAAATGGGTGAAAAACAAAACAAACATTACAAAATCAAATTCTAAGCACCTTCAAATGAAAGCAAGAGCACCTTCAGTTGATACTGTAACAATATCATATTGGAGAAACAGATTTGGCAAACAATCGCCTAGGGGTACTTTCCCTGAAAAGCGTTGAAGACCCCTGACTTAAAGCAAAAAATAAACTCATCTGTATGTTTACATGCAGTTTAGTCAGACTAAAAAAATACTTTGCCTTTTGTCATTAAATTGCTTAAAACCAAAATTATCTATTGTAAAAATGTTGTTAATTTTATTATGAACTGCTTAGGCCCATCCAAATATATGAAAAATTATTAACATAACATAAACATAATTTTTTTTTTTTTTTTTTTGTGAACAGCAAAGTTGTGATTTACCACATTAAACAAAAATTTGAATTTGTATTAACCACAATACCAAATGTTTTTTCTACAAAAATACCAGTTTCTCGTGAATTTGCATTTACCTTTGTTTTCCCTGGTTTTTGTGATTCACCAAAATAGATCTGTGACCTATTTGTGCTACAACATGTCAGATGGATGAATGTAGGGATGGCTAGATGGATAAATGGATGTTTCAGGCCTAACTCAAACACTTACTAGAAATTCATATGTGTCTATATACATTTAAACACACTCATGCATGAATCTAAATATAACTGTATAACTGCGTGCAGTTTAAATTCATAATAATCTACTTGACATACCGATAGTCCCTTTGCAAGGACTTCATCATTTACACATTGAGACGTCTATTCCAACACAATCTTTCTTTCAATTCAGCGCAGTTGCTCAATCCTGTACTTTATCCTGTTACTTCAAACCTGTCCTTCATTTCTTCCCTTAATCCTTTTCTTTATCCAGCTCTTTTTCTCTTGCCTTCATCATGACACCTCCGACTCAAATATTCCATCCCACACGCAAACATGTCACAACCGATCGTCCAATCAGGAGGCAACCATACATCACCATTGCCATAGCAACCACATTAAATGTAACAAGGCAACTTTGTCTGTCATTAAACACGCTCTCATCTGTATCGAACTTCAAAGGCTCTCAGACACAAACACATGTAGCTGTCCTCTCATTTGGTGACAGCTCAGAAAGGTACATTGTGAGAAAATTATGGTTTTCCCGGCAAATCTCTTGTCATTTGCAGCCCTATTACTCCTTCCTTTTCGCAAGCCCTTCCTCGCTTTGTGCCCTTGAAAATGTGGAGCTGCAGATGAGCTCATTTAGATAACAATGTTGTCACTGACACTGACATAGTAAGAAAATAAATTTGAGCGAACATAGCTATCCTTGTTTACAGCTGTGGCCTCGGGCCCTGTGTAAAATCATATGAATGCTGAGCAACTACAGGCGATTTTACTTAAAAAGAGTATTTATGATTAGCTAGCCTTGAAGTAGCAGCATCTCTTGGCATAAATTCGGCTTTGGCTGTGGAGATGAGAGGAGCTGTTCTTGGAATGATTCCCAGCTGAGCGAAGTGGACGGTGGGCAGGTGTTAGGGAACATTTTGACACCTTCAGGCTTAGCGCCCGGAGAGAGTACGTCTGAACTTTCACAAATACACTCTCAGACATTTCTCTTAGACATGTGCACTAGCTGCTGCAGCTCATAGCCCACATCTTATCTACCATTTCATTCAGGATGTCACAAGTGTATGTTCTGCAGGTTTTGGGGGGGTTTATCCACAAAAGAGAGTGTGAAAACCTAGTAAAGGTCAAACAGGCAGTGCATTCAAGAAAAAGGAAATGTGGAATGTGTGTGATTGCGGCCCCACTTTGCTGTTGCTTCTTTTAACCTTTGTCATATTTATGGAAGCCTGTTTCCACCTCACTGTAAAAAAAAA
This sequence comes from Elopichthys bambusa, assembly GCA_037101425.1. Classification (NCBI taxonomy): domain Eukaryota; kingdom Metazoa; phylum Chordata; class Actinopteri; order Cypriniformes; family Xenocyprididae; genus Elopichthys; species Elopichthys bambusa. Next base: position 17,460,016 of record CM074435.1, read on the forward strand.
AAAAAAAAGCAATAGTTGAAGCTGATAGCCTCGTGGGCAGGTGTCCAACATGAGTTCGAGTCCTGGCTTGCGGACCTTTCCCAAACCCGTCCCCCTCTCTCTCCCACTTCTCTTCCTGTCTACTCGATACTACTCGATCTCAATGAAGGGAAAAACGCCAAAAGTAAATATAAAAAAAGAAGCAGAAATAGTCAGATTGAGATATAACATCGCAATTGCAAGATGTAAACTGAAAGATAATTGTGAAAGAATTCACCAACAGAAATTACCATGATATTCTCTGAAGTACTTTGAAGTACCATGTAAATACCAGTAATCATTTAATTCCGTGGTTTATATTAAAGTACCACGGTATTGACATCTGACAGCTTCACATGTGCTGCCACAGTAGATTTTCATAAGGGATTGATGGCTGTTGGTACAAAATTGGCCTTTGTTTACATCTTTTTGATAGAGTGTTATACTTGAGAGAGCATTTGTGCCACTTTTGTTAGACAGATTTTTGTAAACATAAGCAGCGATTCTTCATCTGCCTTCAGATTGGCTTACTTTCTGTCACTGAGATGCTGTTAACAAACGTTTCTGAATCGTACAGTTCTATTGTTTGAAGTAGATACTTTTTATTTTTACATACTGTTTGGGTTTTAGTACATCCATCTGTCCATCCATCCATTCGTCACAGTGCTCTGTTTGTTTTTCCCTGTCTCTGTGGCTGTTTCTGCTATGAATGATATATGGAGTGAGTCACGACTGTGATTTGGTTGCCCTGTGGCAGCGTGTCAGAAAAAAACAGCTTCTAACAATAACAATACGCCCATATTACTCTGTGATGTCTTTGCCCGTATGTTTTTACAAAGCATATTCTCAAGATTCACATTATGCTGGCTAGGAATTATTGTCTTTATCTTTCATAAATACTATGACAAATGTTGCTTTATTGGACTTTCAGGATTGGACTTTCATGAGGATCTGCATCGAATTGGGGCAAGAGAAGGATTGAAAGGGAGGAAGTTACAGAAGGCCATGGAGAGTTACGCTTGGAACATCACTGTGCTGAAGGTTTGTACCTTTTCTTTATATTATGAACTGAGGGATATATATACCAGGTACACTTTTGTATTAGGGATAATCATTACAGGGTTGCTAATAGGTTTGCTTTAAGTGCTACTACTCAAAGTGTTTCCTGGCAGGCAGCTCAACCACAACCAATCAGATTTCATGCTAGTCGAGGCCACAATTAAATAGCTTTTGTCCTGATATCATTGTGTGCCTTACAATGTAGATGATCCATAAACCTGCACTATGAAGCCAGGAAATTACGAAACATGATCATTTATAAAAAATTAATATATGTGTAGATTATTATAAAAGACATGAAAATCAGTGTAGTGCAAATTGCATTCAAATCAGTGTTTAATATTATTGCTCATACAAATGTTTAGACAAGTATAGTATTGTCCTTAATATAGGATCTCCATATTAATTCAAATGTATATACAGTGTATGTATGTATATGTATACTGTGTGTGTGTGTGTATATATATATATATATATATATATATATATATATACAGTGGGTACGGAAAGTATTCAGACCCCCTTAAATTTTTTACTCTTTGTTATATTGCAGCCATTTGCTAAAATCATTTAAGTTCATTTTTTTCCTCATTAATGTACACACAGCACCCCATATTGACATAAAAACACAGAATTGTTGACATTTTTGCAGATTTATTAAAAAAGAAAAACTGAAATATCACATGGTCCTAAGTATTCAGACCCTTTGCTCAGTATTTAGTAGAAGCACCCTTTTGATCTAATACAGCCATGAGTCTTTTTGGGAAAGATGCAACAAGTTTTTCACACCTGGATTTGGGGATCCTCTGCCATTCCTCCTTGCAGATCCTCTCCAGTTCTGTCAGGTTGGATGGTAAAGGTTGGTGGACAGCCATTTTTAGGTGTCTCCAGAGATGCTCAATTGGGTTTGAGTCAGGGCTCTGGCTGGGCCATTCAAGAACAGTCACGGAGTTGTTGTGAAGCCACTCCTTTGTTATTTTAGCTGTGTGCTTAGGGTCATTGTCTTGTTGGAAGGTAAACCTTCGGCCCAGTCTGAGGTCCTGAGCACTCTGGAGAAGGTTTTCGTCCAGGATATCCCTGTACTTGGCCACATTCATCTTTCCCTCGATTGCAACCAGTCGTCCGGTCCCTGCAGCTGAAAAACACCCCCACAGCATGATGCTGCCACCACCATGCTTCACTGTTGGGACTGTATTGGACAGGTGATGAGCAGTGCCTGGTTTTCTCCACACATACCGCTTAGAATTAAGGCCAAAAAGTTCTATCTTGGTCTCATCAGACCAGAGAATCTTATTTCTCACCATCTTGGAGTCCTTCGGGTGTTTTTTAGAAAACTCCATGCGGGCTTTCATGTGTCTTGCACTGAGGAGAGGCTTCCGTCGGGCCATTCTGCCCCGACTGGTGGAGAGCTGCAGTGATGGTTGACTTTCTACAACTTTCTCCCATCTCCCGACTGCATCTCTGGAGCTCAGCCACAGTGATCTTTGGGTTCATCTTTACCTCTCTCACCAAGGCTCTTCTCCCCCGATAGCTCAGTTTGGCCAGACGGCCAGCTCTAGGAAGGGTTCTAATCATCCCAAACGTCTTCCATTTAAGGATTATGGAGGCCACTGTGCTCTTAGGAACCTTAAGTGCAGCAGAAATGTTTTTGTAACCTTGGCCAGATCTGTGCCTTGCCACAATTCTGTCTCTGAGCTCTTCAGGCAGTTCCTTTGACCTCATGATTCTCATTTGCTCTGACATGCACTGTGAGCTGTAAGGTCTTATATAGACAGGTGTGTGGCTTTCCTAATCAAGTCCAATCAGTATAATCAAACACAGCTGGACTCAAATGAAGGTATAGAACCATCTTGGATGATCAGAAGAAATGGACAGCACCTGAGTTAAATTAATGAGTGTCACAGCAAAGGGTCTGAATACTTAGGACCATGTGATATTTCAGTTTTTCTTTTTTTTAATAAATCTGCAAAAATGTCAACAATTCTGTGTTTTTCTGTCAATATGGGGTGCTGTGTGTACATTAATGAGGAAAAAAATGAACTTAAATGATTTTAGCAAATGGCTGCAATATAACAAAGAGTGAAAAATGTAAGGGGGTCTGAATACTTTCCATACCCACTGTATATATATATATACACTTTTGTTTTAAAGTTTAGGGTCAGTAAGACTTTTTTGGGGGGGGATTTTTATTAAGCAAGGATGCATAAAATTCATGTAAAATACATGCTGTTTTCTAACTTTAACTTCAGCAAAGAATCTTGAAAAAATTTATTACAGTTTCCACAGAAAACTTTAAACAGCATAACTGTTTTCAACATGATACTACTACTAATAATAATAGTTTCTTGAGCATCATATCATCATATTAGAATGATTTCTGAAGGATCATGTGACACTGAAGACTGGAGTGATGATGCTGAAAATTCAGTTTTTGCCATCACAGGAATAAATTACATTTTAAAATATATTACAATAGAAAACTGTTAAATTGTAATATTTCACAATATTTCGAGAGTGTGATTTAAAAAAAAAAGTGCAGATGGGAGTGGAAAGTTCTGTGTGTGATCTACTGACGACGCACAAATTAAAGACAGACGTAGCCAGTCATTTCCATAATGATCAACGCAATCTACCTAGAGCAGTGCAAATTAGCGTCTAATTTAAGACATGAAAAAGACAAATTGACTAGCGCATGTAGTATATCACCTTGCATGGTTCATTTAAATACTCTCCTCCCATAAATTTTGCGTCTAAAAGGGAAACTCCTACAAATGCGTATGCAATAAGGTCAGCCGCAATAATACCCGTCCGCGCCTTTTCAGTGCTAATATTTCACTGCTTGTCTTTAGTTAATCCTGACAATAGTTTTTTAATGTCAAAATTGGGTTTGCGCTGGTGCAAACTGTTATTAAATATGGCCCTAAAAGTGTAGTGTGTGTGTGTGTGTGTGTGTGTGTGTATAAACATATATTATTAGTTTTTGAACATTAGATGACTGAAATGCATTGTGATATATATTGTGTATCTCTAAACCGCAGTCAGCTACCATATAAAACATACAGTAGTAAAAAAGAGAATTAACCAGCAATGATGCTCAAGAACCTTTCCAGTCTTACCCATTTTCCCACCAACACTGTGATAGTTAATTTGTGCACATTGCTAACAACATAATCAGACATTTTTATATGTAGTCCTGGCTAAAACATAAGATCGCCATGAAGTGAAAATATCCTCTCACAGAGTTTAATCATGCTTGCTCTCTCTTAATCTCTCTGCAAATGTGTTGATATATTTATGGTGTTCATGATAAGATAAGCTTCGCTAAAGTGCCATGTTTTCTAACAGATTAATTGTGTCCATACTTATGTAAACAGATAAACCGGACACAGTGGGAACAAAGATTAGATGTTACCTTTAGTGTGCGATAGTGTTAATGAAAGTGTCAAACTGCGTAACAACAATACAGATGGGTCTCTGGTCTAGTTGTGGATTTAACTGCACTGTCAATGGCAATTTGTTCTTGTTGAAATCTCTAGATTTTAGAATATTTTTGTAGTAGATTTAATAGATATTTTATGTATTTAATATAAATATAGAGAGCTTTTTTTGTGAAAATAGGTTTGTGTGCCATTGCAGAACAGGTATGTTGCACAAGTGTGGGGCAGATTGTTGTCTTAATTAAGCTTTTAATATAATTAGATGACTAAAGACTAAAGCACTAAAGAGGCCTAAAAGGGATTGAACTGTGTATCTCACATAAACTTTCCTGTTTGTGTGTCCTAGTGTGCATGAGCTGATTTATTTACTTCCGTTTCACATACATAGGGCTGAATGCAGTTATATACATTCTTAAGCCAAACTTGAAATGTATGACTGTCCCTGCTTTAGAGCAGGATTTCTCAAACCTTACCTAAAGTATAAAGGCAGCAATATATTTTCTTGTATAAAGATTAATTTGTAAAACCCATTTATACTGAGTGAAAAAATATTATATTATATTATTATAATATTAATGTGATATTATAAATTGGAGATGCACAGATAATACATTTCTCCACCGATACTGATAGCCAGTTATTCAGAATGATATCTGCCAATACTGATAAAGGTCACTGGTATCAGTTATAAACAAACACATTTCTCAAATTAATATTAACACACATTAACTAAATTCTGAAGATTAAATTAAACTTTCTGAATGTTATTAATTCATATAATTACTATTAATATTGAACATCAAACTAGTTTCTTAGCATTTTCTTTACACAAAGTACAAATTCAATGCATTTTCCTGCCCTCTTTTGATTGACAGGATATATCGGCCCTGACCATTGGCTGTTTTTAAACTATCGACCAATAGTGTGAAAATTATGGAAGTAAAATAATGCCATATGTTTTTGAAACAAAAATGAATCTTGAATTGCACTACTTGAAAAAAATATGCATTGCATTAACCGTGCTTGTATTTTAATGCATTGTATTTTTAGGGCTTGTATTTTTATGGGCTGAAATTCAGCATGGTTGTATATTTAAGCTGTGAATATTTCAATTCAAAACATTTCACACACATTTTCATTGTTAAAAATTCAATAATCCATATTCACCTTTCAGATTTCACTTCTAAAATATTCATTCTGTTTAAAAATACAACCTATAATATTCAGCAGGCAATTTGCGGTCCATTTTATTGCGCGTCCATATTAACAGAAACTCTTCTAAATTAGCATAACAAAACATTAATCACTACTAAATCACCCTTACCATTAATCTTGCACAAAAAAACATTATATAACACAGCCCAGTTTCAGTTAAACTTAAGTTAGTCTAAATTAAAAGAAATGTGTTCATACAACTCAAAACAATGTGAACTCAAAAGAAAAAGAAAGTTCTGAATACTCGCAGCAGTTAATTTAACTGAACTAATTTGTTCAATTTAAGTTTGTCCTACTCAAACCAATTAAGTATTTTGAGCATTCGGGTTTACAGTGCATTCTGGATTAAAGAAGAATATGATACAGGTGTTACAGTACTAGGTGTGTAGAAACACGCACAAAGAGGAATATAATAACAAGAGTCAAACTTTACTAGAGAATCCAAAGGAGCATACAGGAACACAGGAGATACACACACTAACATCGAAACGATAACCGACAATACAAGTGAGTGAGGTGACTGTTTATATACAGAGTCCAGATGAGTGCTAAAGACGAAGATAGACTTCAGGTGCGTGTCATGGTGATGATGTGCAGGTGCAGGACAGAGGGAATGCTGGGAAGTGTAGTGCAAGAACCGGTGACTGTAACAACAGGAGATGAAAGTTCTTATTTCACTCTTATTTCTAAATCTAATCTAAAGTAATTTTTGCCTATTAGTATATTTGTGTTAATATAATTAATTATTATATACTTGTGTAAAATTCTGAGATTGCATTTCACTGTTTTTATTCATTTTGAGGAATACTGAATGTTTTTGTGCAAGTGAGATGAGTAAATGCATTATCACATTTAGTCTATATCTACAGTATGTACCACCTTGTCTGCACTTTATTCCTCTCAACATGGGGACAGAAGAGCTGTAAAAAAAGTAACTTATTTACTTACTTATTTGCAAAAGTAACTTAAAAGGTATTTTGTTGTAAATTGAAAAAGTAATGTGTTACCCCAACACTGTGTGTGTGTGTGTGTATATATATATATATATATATATATATATATATATATATATATATATATTCCTCTCCTAAATTTGATATAGACCCGTTGCAATTTGTAAGCACCAGTTTGACAACCCCTGAATTACACAGCAAAATATCAAACCCAAGTGGCCTTTTTTTGCCAAGTAAGCAAGCATTGGTATGTTTTTTTGAGCAAAGGGCTTTTTACTAATTATTCATTTGAATTACTGTGTGCTTCATTGTGCTCATAAACCACTTCATTTTATGCTTAATTTGACATGGTGACACATTTGGATGAGTTAGATGATTCCTGACTCCAGAAAGTGACATCAAACTGTCACCCAGTACATAGAAGTGTTTCACCCAGGCTTTATAAAGTATGTACCACCTTGTCTTGCTGCAGTGCTCTTAGCCTCTCTTCTCCTCACAGTCTAAGAGTCTATATGCGTCATGCCCGTATGCATAATTCATCCGTTTTAAAATATATCACTTATTTATGGCAAAAGACTCCTCTATCCAGGTCAAGGAGCCTGTTCAGCGCTGGGCACCCATGCAGGTGTCCTCCGAGAATCCATACTGAAGCACATGCAGGAAAAGTATAAAGCCGCATATACTAGTCTCACCTGTCCTGTCTGTTTCACATCAGAGCGCATAAAAGAGCGTCACTGCAGTCTGAATGAGTAAAAACGCAGTGCAGCTGATGTTGCAGTGCTCTACTTGGGAGTTGTCGTCATGTTGAGTAAAGTTAAGTTTGTTTTATTCTGGTAGTCCAATAGGAACGCTAGGTGACCTCATGATGCAGTTTTCCTCCATGTCCTAAAAAAGCGCTTCATCAGCTGGTTCATGTTTGAATCATAAATGATACCTCAAAGGAAGTCATTTTGTGAAATTATTTTGGTTACATTTGGATTTTAACTGCTGAAATAGACAAATAACTTCACTTGATCATATCTAATCATTTCTTTTTCCAGTCATTTGACTGGGAAAACGCTAGTTTTGTCGAAAAACAAGGCTGGGAAGGACCGGTGTCCTTGTGAGAGAGATAAAAAGCTAATTTATGTGTGGTTATGTATGTTTTGCAGGTGAAGGTTTGCGTGGTTTGGTAATATGTCCTTGTATATTAGCATTTATTTATTATGTACCTTCAAAATGTCTTCTCGCACACATAAATACATATACAAGCTTATAAATTACCTTGCTGGCACACTGATTTAAGGGACACACAGGATGAGAAGACATACTGTCCTTATCCTCCTACCCCTCCCTTCCCTGTCCCATCCACTTACACTGTCTCTGTCTCCTTCATCCAGTCCCCTCTGTGACGTTTCCAGAAAGACATGAAGGGAAGAGCGTTGATATATATAGGGTATTGGGAATATTCTAGCTGTGCTGTGTTGTGCATGTGGTGCCACCTTGTGTTAGACTGACCCCTGCAGGCTGGATCCTTACAGTGCATATAAGGATTATATATGACAGATTTATTCTCAGTATTTTCATTTAGCACTTCTGTCAAAAATGTTTTTTTTATTATTATTATTATTATTAAAAATTAACTTTAAATATATTTTAACATCTTGTTCTGGTGTGATGGCCTATGTTCTGTCTAACAGCTTGTTTCTATTGTGCAGACCCTTTCGGTCATCTGACCCCTATGTAAACAGAACCATTGCAGTACAGTTCAGTTTTTGGTCATAGGGTGTTTTATTTGCAATTATAGTCATGCTATGTAAAATATGATTGTATTATTTAATTCATTTATGAATGTATTTTATGACATTTTTATTATTATTTTTATCAAAAAATGTAATGAAACTTCTCTTTTTTTCTATCTTTTAGGGCCAGGCAGACCTGTTGAAGCATGCGAAAGGAGAAGCGGTAGACACTTTGCGACAGATTCAATGCGCTGCTCATTCATGTGGCTTAGCCAAGAATGGAGCCTCCACGTCCCCTGCCTCTCCTCTACTGCCGCCTCATGCGCGGCCCCTCCACACCATCCACGAGACTGAGACGGACAGCGCCACCCTGCACTGAGAGAGTGAAAGAAAAAATAGTTTTTTTTCACAATGTGAAGAAGGTGGTATTAGCTCTTTAGTCCAGAGAAAGGGAGCAGTAAAGGAAATAGTCAGGTGTGTTGAACCAGTGAAGGACACACTGGAGACAGTTTAACTTTGATCTCAGTGCTCTTTACTCTCTTCCTAGCTCCACAATGCCTGCCGGGCTCGGGTCTTACATTGGTATCCCCACCGTGGAGTCGTGTTTTAAAGGATTCTGTGACACAGCTGCTGTTTAAAATTAGCTGTGATCACCTTCTCTAGCCATGACTCCCACAAATCTCAATCGAATGCACTCATTTAAAGGGATAATTCACCCAAAAATAAAAATTCTGTCATTATTTACTCTCCCTCATGTTGTTCTAAACCTTTATGATCTTTATGGAACACATAAGAAGAAAAAATCATTGTTTTTGTGGTTTTTGTCCAATGAAAGTCAGTGGGGTCCAAAGCTGTTTTGGCGTCCACTGACTTTCATTACATGGATAAACGGTTGAAACATTCTTCAAAATATCTTCTTTTGTGAAATTTGATGTTAGCCTGCAGTAAATCTGCAATAAAGTATAAAATGGGATGAAACCACATGGAGGATATTGATCTTAAACCTCCAAATTGAGCAAGATTTTTCAAAAATTGCAAAACTACTCAGCTGAAAGAGCAGTAAAGCATTTTGAGCTAACAAAGAGATCAAAGAAAGCTTCAGGAAACGGAACAAAAGTAAATAGGAACTCACTTATAAAGGCAAAGGCCTCCTCAGTTTACACCAACATAGAACTGAAGACTCTCTCACTCCCCCTGCTGGCTTCTCCACGCATTTTTATTCATTTAAAAACTGTCAGCTCAGTACACCTTGGTTCTAAAAGAGCCTTTCTCCAGGGTCGTGTGTGTGTGTGTGTGTGTGTGTGTGTGTGTGTGTGTGTGTGTGTTGTGTATTTTGAGAAAAGTATGTATATCGTTTCTAAACTGGAAACTGGACACGTCCCATTGAGATAGGCTCTACTGGTAGAAACTCTGGGAAAATACAGATCTCAGTCGCTGAGAAAAGCACCACTGATGATCAGAAAAGCAAATAAATATTTCAATAAATGAAGAATTAATCATTTTAAGTCAAAGTAAAGACACTTGACCATCTCATTAAGAACACATCACACCCAATAATACACCCTGTTCATGAATATTGTTATTACTGCTGTTAATATTGTGGGTAGGTGTTAATTAAAATGGAGGTTATTTTATATTTGTGTAAACAGGTGTCATTCTGTACAATTTTTCTTTGGTGGAAACCTCACAGGAACAGAAAATGTGTGAATGTCGGGGAGACAAGGGGGTGGGAAATATTGTTTGGGTCAAAGAATTTGGGTGTTTACTGTCACATTAATGTCAAATAACATCTGACTGAAATGATGTCTGTCATTTATAAAGCCCACATGATATCAGAAATGTCTCCAGGTCATTTATTTCAATACTTGTGTTGTATTACATTTTTAGAAAATCAAAGGACATACACTTAAAAGTTTGGGTGGATAAGATTTTTTCCTCTCTCTTATATTCACCAAGGCAGCATTCATTTGATCAAAGATACAGTATTAACAGTAATATTGTGAAATATTATTACAGTTTAAAAGCTGCAGTCCATAACTTTTTATGGTTAAAAATGATCTAAAATCAATATTTGAGCAAGTACATATCCAGCCAGTGTTCAAAACTATCTCCTTACCGATTCACAACGGTAAGCTTGTAATAATGTTTTATAATAAAATCATGCAGCCGTTCATCTTTGCGTCATTACATCACTTCCGTTTACATAAAGAAAGAGTCCCAGCTAATAGGCTACATCACACGTGAAGATGGCGGATCATTTATAGCCTTTTCTCACAGCAGCTGCAATAATTAAACATAATTTTTTAAGGCGGATTGTAATCCATAAAGGTTTGAACGAGCTTAGTCTAAGCCCTGTCTGTGAAACTGGGCCATAGATGTTGTTAACATCAACAATTTGAGAACAAAGTATAACAATAATAATCCAGAAAGGTCCAAATGACAGTCATCAGTGACAACTGTAGATTCACCAGTAGTCAAAAGCAAAAGACTTCGGACTGCGGAGTGGCAACAGAAATTGAAATCTACAGGTAACACTAATACACACTAAATACACATACTCCCAGTTTCACAGACAAGGCTTAAGCTAGTCCCAGACTAAAATGCAGGTTTGACGTGATCTGACCTAAGCGATCGTTAGATTAAATCACCATTGGCAGCGCAATTTATTGTAGTGCTTTTTTTCTCAGAACAAAAGTGGCAGACATGTTACTTGTTCAGATGATATTTTCTGGTGAAAATTCTTATTTTGGTCATACTTCCTAGATGCAGAATCTGTGATTCCGAAGTACAGTATCCACACCGATGTGAATGACAGCAAACATTAGATTAATCCATGCTGATGCACGTGCCGTGCCGATAATTCCACAAATAACAATTGCAGGTTTCAAACAGAGATTGTGTCGAAGAGGCAAAACTTACGGACAGCAGCTTTAAAATAACTTTTCTATTGTAATATATTTTAAAATGTAATTCATTCCTGTGATGTCAAAGCTGAACTTTCAGCATCATTACTCCAGTCTTCAGTGTCACATGATCCTTCAGAAATCACTCTAATATGCTGATTTTGTGCTCAAGAGACATTTTTGATTATAATCAATGTTGAAAACAGTTGTGCTGCTTAATATTTTTTAGGAAATTAATAAAAAAGTTTCTCAGGATTCTTTTATTAGAAAGTTCAAAGAACTTTTTCATTTATTTGAAATAGAAATATTTTGTAATATGTATTTACTGTCAATTAAATGTCAATTTTACTCAATTTAATGCTTTTCTTAAAAAATAAAAAAATAAAAAAAATCTTACTGACCCCAAACTTTTAAACATTAGAGTAGACTTACTATGCATTCATGAAAATCATTTTGTCAGTGTGTCCCCTGGGAATCAAACCCAAGACTTTGGCATTACTATCTTGAGCGAAAACCACTAAGATTCATAGTCACATGACGTTGGTACAAACCATTACAAACATTCATTTGCAACTAAGATGATATTTGTGGCATCATTTTTGAATTCCCGTTTACATTTCTCTACACATTTCTTTATAATTAACTGAAAAACTCCAGAATACATCCAAAGACATCCATTTTACATATAATGTGAATACCATTATTCATGCAATCCATAACATATAAAGTGATCTTCCTCTGTGGTGTAATGCAGGTGTATCTGTATGTGTTCAGAGTGTCTGTCATGATTAACTGATTGCTCTCTGACCTTCTGCTTCACACAAAGGCATCTTGCCATCCACATTCTCCTTCTTTATTTGTTAGTGACGCTGCTGCTCTTTTGTTCCATTCAGGCTTGTCAGGACCCTCTACATTTGCAGCTAATTAAGTCAAGGCCTTGTCACACTCATTCTGTTGGCATTCGCTAACGAAGCTTGTCTGCCCTTCCATAATAGTCTTAAAAAAACTCACTTTACAATTCCTTGGATACAAGCAATCCTAGTTACACGCTAATGACAAAATGCTAACAACCCTAGCAATTCTTTATTGTATCATAATCCAGCTTCAAATGAGAATGAGAATAATTAACTTCAGAGGATGGAGCAGCGGGTGGCATGTCTCTATAAAAACACTGGTCCCGTCTCAGAAAGCTAAAAGACCATCGACTTTAAACATCAAGTCCATCAGATACATGACATTTGTCTACAACAAGACTCATGGACTGCACAGCCAAGGTAAGACCAGGCAGAGACTGAGTTCATGCATTATTTCAGATATTTAAACTGAATGCTACATTTTTTAAGGGTTACATCTGGATTATACCATCTAAACTGCAATTATATTCATGCTGATCATAAAGTGTCATTGACACCAAAATAATTGTACAACTACCATTGCTAAGCTTAACTGAACGGTTTAAAACATTTAATTAAAAGTTAACTGAAATTCAGTGAGACTTTTTCACAAAGTAATTGAATGTCAGAAATTATTCCACAAGTCTGTTAATGACAGCTCATAGCAATTAAAACTCAGAATTCTTGGAATAAACAAGATATGTTATGCACTACATAATTTAATTGTGGGTTAACGTATTCTTTTTTTATTAGGTAATGGAAAATAATGAAATAAAAAATAATTGTTCAATACAAATGGCTGGTTGGTCTTATATGTGTGTGTGTGTGTAGCCTATGTGTATATATATATATATATATATATATATATATATGTATATATATATGTATGTGTATGTATTACTGTGGTAAAAAAAAATATATATATTCTGTTTTCATGTTGCCAACCAACTGACCAGTAAGGTGGAAAAACGAAAATAAATTTTATTCGTAACAATCAGATAAATGAATATAAATCAGTTGCATTGTTTAAAATTAACCCATTTTAGCTGATTGGTATTATTTTAATTTAGTGAAGGTAAAGGTTTTGTAAAAATACAATTAAATAATTTTCAGTAGTAAAAATCAGATGGGCCTACATGGTTTTCATATATTTATATATGATATGATATTCAGCATTTATTGAATGCATCCTCTCTTTACAACAGAGAGTTCAACTGCTCCTCTTCATGGCGCTGTTGGCACACCTGGCGCCAGACGCTGAGGCCGTGGCCACCTGCTGCACGAGCTCTTCTAGATCCTGCAAAATGTACGAGTTTCTGTGTCGCGCGGGACGCCGGAACGATACTTCTGTGGCCAGGCATTTCGGTCGCTTTAATAACGACGCTGCCGTCGGGATTCTAACACTTGGCAAACGTAAAGTTGGCGAGAGACGCGTCGAAGACCGCCTACAACAACTCCTGCACAGCTCACGGAATCAAGCAGCGGGAATCCTGACTATGGGAAAGAGATTCGAGGATGGCGGGCACCTGCCGCTCGTGCACGAGGGAGGGACAGGGACCGAGAGCGCGCCCGTGAGACTCGGACTGGAGCGTCCGATGAAATATCTGATGCCCACGGTACTAGAAGATCTGGACGCTTATGAAAAACGATGACACTTGTCGCTTTTTAAAACCACAGTAGAGCTGTTCATTCGTGACGTCAATTGCCAAAACGGAAAGCTATTCTTAATGAGTATTTTGAAATAGCGTTTTTGATTTAGGCTAAGTAAAAACAGTTTGTGGTTATCATTACTTTAAGAGACTTTAACGTTTTTTTTGTTTGTTTTGTTTTTCGAATATAAATCACATGTAGTCATACATCAGATGTTATTTGTGTGTGTGTTTTATAAAAGATTGTGCATAATTTTACGTAGCCTAAATAAATGTTCATTTAAAAAAAAAAAATACAAAAAAAAAAAACATTAAAACTACTGAGGGAATTTTCCCCTTTAAAATTCTCCTGAGGCTTTCTCAAAAATGCTAAATCCTTTCCGTAGTTAACAGTTAGGCTACCTGTCACAGTGGGCTTTGTGAAATAGTACGATTTCTCGTTAATAAAACAATTACATTTAATATAAGCTATGTTAGTAATGCGCATTTTTAGCCTATTAATTATATTATATTCATGGTCAGGGCGGAATCTTGATTTATAAAGATGAGTTGTTGGATTTCAGTAATGTGTAGTATGCTTTGTGGTCAGCAGATGGCAGATGATGTAAATATTGTAAAATAACACTTCACAATAAAGTTCAGAAAAAAATTGTTGGAAATACAATAAAACTCACAAAGCTTAAGGGGTGAGAAATAAGAATGTAACTCTTCCACATATCTGTATTTAAAATATAAAGCCTATGTGATATTTAATGGATTATCTGATATATTCATACTTGTTTACTTTTAACTTAATCTTATTGTTGTGAAAGTTTTCTGTTTTTACAGGTATATTTATCAGGTAATTGAAAATATATACAAAAAAAATAACAATAAGATAAAGGGCCACATTTATTTGCAGTAAATATGAAATGTTATCTTAAAAAAACTCACACCACATATCTGCAGGCCTATTTAAAATATATAAGGCCTATATGTGGTATTTAATACAGTAACAGCTTATACAGCAAAACAATAATAAACAAAATAGTTCATGAATCATACACAAACATATGTGACAACTTGCCTCAACCTGACACTTTTTGGGAGACAATTAGTGCCCATGCTTTTATCTCTCCACCCCCAGTGCCTGTGAAAACAACACATTTTCAGATTGTTCCTGCTGCCCTGCCACTTAGTATTGACCCAGAGCTGTATCCTTTCAAATTTCACCCTTATAGAAATTCCTGTGTGTGTTGTGGGAGATGTTGCTTTTGTCTGGTAATATATGTAAATATCTGCTCAGCACAGATGGCTGTTCTGCTTTCCCTTTTGCACCATCTCTCTCTCTTTCTCTCCAATTCTTGTGCTTCTAGTAATGTCACTGTCTCTTTAAACCCACTTCAGCCCTTAAAATCTTTTTATTTGTGGTTTTAAGACTCCGTACTGCTCCCATTACAGCCTCTATAACTGTCACTCTGTCACTAGAGAGATCTGCTTGTGCCACATTAATATGGTCATATGAAAATGATTTTTTTGCAGGCTTTCAGGCAGATTATTGTCTCGCAAACAAAGACATAATTGCATCCACTCAGCAACAACCAGTGCTTCAAAGTTAAGGTAAATTCAATCACTGTTTATTATTATTTAATAATTATTCATTAACTATTATACAGTTTACCATACAATTTTGTGTGTATATGTTCCACGTATATATATATATATATATATATATATATATATATATATGTTTCATATTGTATATGTTCCAATCATTCTCAGATAAAGAAAAATAATTTAATAAAAAAATATAAAGTACATTTTGTATGTCTTTTTGACAAACCATTTTCACTGTGATCTAATTAAGCCAGTTTTTGTGTTACTCTTTGTGCTTCTTCGTTTTGAAAGAGAGTGGGAGAAAGAACGAGAGAGAAAGAGGGAGGGACAGAAGAGTAGAGAGATAGCAGTCAGTGGAAGAGAGATGCAGTAGAGATTGTGCACCTGCCTCAGAGAGGACACAACTAATGAAAAGGAAGGGAAGGACAAAAAGAATCATCCGACCTTCTATTAGGACCTAAGAAATCAACAAAGAAAATGAATTAAAAGAAAAAAAAAATGAGTTGTGGACTGTCAGCTGTGTGAAGACTGAAGCAAGGCAATGAAGAGACAGAGACTGAATGCAAGCAACAAAGGAAAGAGGTGAAAGCTATGTTTTGAGGCTGTTTTTGAGAGAAGAAGACAAAACCATACTTTTATTGAAGAGAGAGTGCAGAACAGTTTGTATCAAACTGATGGGCTGTAGGGAGTAAGCGAAATATCCCCACAAACTTAACCATCTGGACATACACTGCTGGACGTCAAGAACGCATCCTACCAAACTACAGCTCAGTGTAGCATGTGATTGCTGAAGTGCGGAGACATGGAGGAATGAAGTGAAACTGCTTTAGAAGGCTTTCCATTTAACGGATGCGGTTCGTAACAAGCCGCCATTCACTCCTTGTATAAGCCAGACACCAACAGTTTGAACCTCAGACAAAATCACCTCAGCTCTCTCCTCTCTCTCGCTGTTGCTTTTATTTCTTGTTCTGTATGCAATGAAGGTCTGAGGATTGGTCATCATGCCAGTGATGAAAGGGCTCCTGGCCCCTCAGAACACCTTTCTCGACACCATCGCCAAGCGCTTTGATGGCACACGTGAGTAATTCTGCTTTTCTCCAACCTCTGTCTGAGTTTTCATCCTCTTTCTCTGCAGCTTCTGACCTACAATAATGTTTCAAAAAGGCTGAAAGGAGTTTGAAGTCTGTTTTTTTTTTTTTTATAGCATTATTCATATATTATTGGAGTATTAATAGCTTTTTATTTTTTCATTTTCAGTTTTCATTTTAGTTTAAGTTTTAGTATGAGCTTTTGTCATTAATGTTAGTTTTTTAAATAGTTTTATTTAGCTTTAATGTATTTTTAATGTTTAAGTAATTTTATTAATTACAGTTATTTAATTCAGTCAGTTGCTAAAGCAACACTTCAAGTTTAAGTTTACATTTTCCATCTTTATTTTATATTAATTCAAGTATATTTAATTTACTAAAATTGATTTTTAAATCAATTTTAGTTAATAATAACAACACTCTATTGTGTTCTCAAGAAATTATGTAGAATTGTCTGTAAAAGCTAGACTCCTGAAATATTTTTCACAACAATATTTTGGGTATAAAGTTAAGAAAAAATCCTCAAGAGAAAAGATTAAAGTCAGAATGTTCTGTGATTTAAGATTTTCCTCCATTGTGCTCTTTTCATGTTCATAGCTTACAGTTTGTACCTTCGTTCAGAGAAAGCTGTTGGGAGTCTTGTATTTTGTGACAAATTTAGTGTACATTTTAGGCTAATAAGAACATCTTTATGTTTAGAATTTTAAAAAAGTAGAAAGTGATGTGACATGTGGCCAAGTATGCTGTCCCATACTCAGAATTTGTGGGCAGTGGGCAGCCATTTTTGCTGCGGCACCTGGGGAGCGATTGGGGGTTTGGTGCCTTGCTCAAGGATGCCCCAGTTGTGAGCAATGGGAGTGTTCATTCACTCCCCCCACCTACATTTCCTGCCGGGCTAGAGACTTGAACCCGCAAACTTAGACTCTCTAACCATTAGGCCACAACAAGTACAGTAAAAGAATTGTAATGTTTACTATGGGGTAATTCACCATCCGTTTCACTTCATGAAGTGGTTAAATGTCTTATTTTAGTGTCAGTAGGTCAGATGAGGAATTATATTCGGCATTGCTCTGGAGTAGTGATATTTTGCAATGTGCATAAATCATGGCTGAACTGTTTGTATTTGAGTGTTTGTGTGTTTACATTTGAGAGAAGAACTACTTGAAAAAACCCTTAAGTGTTATTCATTGCAAGAACGCCACTCAATGTTCAGTAGTGTAGGAGTTATGCTCTACAGTTCTGTGCAAATACGAGTGAACAAAAGATGGAGGCCAATAGATGTTGGGATAATTTTGTAAAAGTGGTCCTCACTCCCTCTCTACCTGCCATCATATCTGTTGAGAGAACTCAACGCGTACTAAAGCCATTACGGTGAGCATGACTAAACTGTGAACATGCCATACTGTGTGCTGAACTGTTGAACTTGCCATATCTGCGCGAAACTGACAGACACGACACCAAGCTCATGTACTTGTACTCGTACTCGTAAAAATACCCCCGATACCAAAGACCGATACCTCACGTAACGTAACTGACAGAATTTAACCGCGCACAGAGACACCGGCGGCAGCAGCAGAAACAATGTCAGCCTCAGGGGTGTGGAAATACTTCAAAATGAATGATGACAACACACACATTGCGAACTGCATGCTTTCAATCACAATTCGTTATCGATTAGTGAAGGCGGGATAGGCAGAATCACGCTGAATGACACAGACCAGAAGCACTCTCTCTCGCGCGCTCTCTCTCTTTCTTGCGCGCAATCCCAGTTCTCTCAGACAGCGCGTGATCAGTTCTCCTCGCGCCTGAATAGTCAAATGCACACATAGTTGTCAAAATGCCCATCGTGTGGAGTATCTCACGAGAGAAAGAAATTAATAAATGTATATGTATCAGTATCGGTATCGGCGAGTACTAGAAAAAAACTGCAGTGGTTCAACCTTAATGTTATGAAGCGACGAGAATACTTTCTGTGCGCAAAAACAATAGAAAAATTACGACTTTATTCAACAATTTCTTCTCTCCTGTCATTCTCCTACACTGTTTACATTGTTTAGACATGCAGGCTTCCAGGTTCTATGTCTATGTATTTTGGATTCACGTGTCCTTCTTTATGATGCGTTCCTCTTTCTGGCTAATTTAAATAGGGGTTCGTAACATAAATTGGGGGCTCGTCCGGGATAACTGTTTAATTTTGTTTTGTTGAGCAGATAATAATAATGGTGCAAAGCGATCTCTGAGTAGTTTGAATTGGATTCACTCTGAAATGTTAAAGTGGCTCATTACACCATCTGCTGTAACATGGTGAATTTGCCGTTTCACTGTTTGTGTGAACACACCATTAGTTTGTGGTTCGTTTAGCTGTTTCACATCAAGTTTGGTCTGAAAAGAGACATTTAACCTTATGATCATGTAATTTATGATTCCTGGGTACGGTTTTCCATTTCAAACAGACAGTCACTAAGAACCATGTTCTGGTCTAATAAGAACTCACACCAACCAGCCCGAATGTCGGATAGATTGAAGCATCTGGTGTCAGTCTCCTGGTTAGACAGTAAGGAGTCTCTTAATGAGCTCTCAGGAGAATTCACCAGTAGCCTTTCACCTTCTGTGCGATGAGGCTATTAAAACAAGAAAAATTACAAACCATCTACACAACAAGCAGAAATATTGATTAACTAAAACATGCAAAAGTCTTGTGCTTTCTCTTTACCTCTCCTCCTTAGCTATTGTTTTTTTTTGTTTTTTTGTGCAAGGAGAATGTTCTGGGGGACGTTGAGGGAAATTGTCTCTGTGTGATGCTCTTTAATAAGAGCAATGTCCTTAACTCGCTGTACAGCCAATCATATAAATCATATGAATCATACCCTCTGTCGTTCCTGGGGACAGATTTTCACACTATGAAATGTCATGCTGACCATTTGCTCTCTCACTTTTTAGAACAACCTCCTGCTATCGTGTCACACCCGTCCTAAGCAACACTGGCTGTCTAAATTTGAGTGTCAGTATGTGTATGTGTGAGTGAGAGACGTGATGTTGAGTATGTGTATGCCTCGGCATCACCGCTCCTCTCTCTCTTGTTTTTTTCTTTCTCCTTCATAATCACTTAAATCACTTTTAATTAGCTGTGGCAGACTAAAGATCTGGAGAGGCTTATTAGAACAGAGAGGTGCTTGACAAGGCCTTAATGTCAAGGCCCTAATGTTGATGTTGTGTTTTTCAGCCAGTACTTCATTAAAACTGTTGTATTGATCAGACATAAATGTTTTTCAACCTTTCACTTAGACCTGTCAAGTTAAAATCAAAGAAAATCAAAGTGTGGAAGTTTGCAAATGGTATGTATTGTGGCAAAAAAAAAATTACATTTGATAATTTGCATTTCTGCAAAACTTTGAGCATGATTTGAATCACCATAATATACATGAAGGTACATGTGATGCATGTGTAACAGTTTATTTAATTTTTTTTTTTTTTTTAAATACACTATACAGTATTCTGCAATTGGTAAGATTTATTTATGTTTTTCAAAAAGTATCTTAGGTATCAAGTGTAGTTTTAAAGTATCAAGGCTACATTTATTTGATTAAAATACAGTAAAACAGTAATATTGCTGCAATGTAAAATAACATATTTCTATTTTATATATTTTAAATGTAATTTATTCCTGTTATGCAAAGCTGAATTTTCAGTATCATTACTCCAGTCTTCAGTGTCACATGATCCTTCAAAAACTAGTCTAATATGATGATTTTTTGCTAAAGAAACATTTATTATTATTATCAATGTTGAAAACAGTTGTGCTGCTTGATATTTTTGTGGAAACAGGATTTTTTTCAAAATATAAAGTTCAAAAGAACAGCATTTACAATATCTCAAATAGACATCTTTTGTAACATTATAAATGAATATTTATATTTATATTTACTGTATTTACTAAAACTCCATGTTAAATAAAAGTATTAATTTCTTTCCCAAAAAAAAATAAAAAAATCTTATCTTAGGCCTGGTTTCACAGACAGGGTTTAGATTAAGCCAGGATTAGGCCTTAGTTCAATTAGGATATTTAAGTAGCTTTTATAAATATGCCTTAGAAAAAACATTACTGGTGTAAACAATGGCTCTGACATATTTTAAAATATCTCAGTGCAAGCTGCTTTCAGTTAAAACAGCTCAAACATGCATAGTCTTAGTCTAGGACTAAGGATTGGTTCACTTTAAAATTAAAATTACACCAAGCTTTACTCACCCTCAAGTCATCCTAGGTGTATAGAGAAATATTAATAAATATCCTGACGCATCCGAGCTTTATAATGTCAGTGAACAGGGGTCTAGAGTGTGAGCTGAAGAAAGTGCATCCATCCAGTGGCGCCTGCAGCCTAATTAATGATGTTTTTTTTTTTTTTACATAATTTTTTAAATGTATTGTTAAAATGTATAACATATTAAGAAAAATCAGGTCCGGGTATCTTTTGGTCATTCGTTTTTTGATTTAATATTCAAAAAAAGAAAATGAAAAAACAAGAATTCGGCTTGATTTTTCGTTTTTCGTTCCGGGGTAGAAAATGAATAAACAACTTGAATATTTGATCTCTACATGTGGGCGGGAATTAAACACCCCTTTCCGCTGATTGGTCAACCAAACATTAAACGGTGTCGTCATCAGTTCTTCCGCAGTTCAGCGCAGCAGAATAATAGTCCTTCGCTGAGATGGATTGCAACGTTTATTGCAACTACATTAATCTTAATCTCTATCTCTTTCTCATCAAACAGCCAGACTAACGAATGGCTTGACACATAGGCTACCATATCAAGGCAGAGCCTAGACAAGGCTTTTTTTCTGTGTCCATAAATTCGGCATTGTTTACAGTGATATTATTATTATACTAGTTTATCTCAGACATAACAATTTACTTAGCACCTGCACTCACAACTACCTAATAGCCAACACCTTTGGCACACTGCCTGCTTTATTATTGCTGACCACCTATCAAAATCTGTGTGGCAACGCTGCGCAACTCATGGGACCAGAAGCCCAGACCAGTATCAATTTAAGTCAACATTCACAGATGTCATAACTTTTGTTTTAGGCAATACGCTGAGATTAATTAATATTAAGTATTGGCCGGCTAACTGATGGCATACAGAACGGTTATTTTTTCTGCCAACTAAATTTCCAAAGCAGGTCACAGAACCGTTTTGTGACTTACTCGCAGTAGGCGCACAGAGTTGTTTCATTCCTGAATGAATAAGAGTCTTTGAACAACCCATTAATATAGACGATGATTTAATTAATAATTCATATAGACAGCCACTTGATTTTATTCCTGAACGAGCCAGCGTTTTGAACGAATCGACGAATGAATAAATGACTCCTTCCTTAACACAATGACTTACCGCCACCTAGTGGCGATATTACTTTCATAATTCAAGCATCATTTCATTTTGTCATTTCATATTTCTGAATAAAAATGTTGTTTAAAATATTAATCTCATTATATTATACAGTTGTAATTAATGTGTAAATGTATTTACTGTAAGTAGCCACATCTGAAAGCAACTTCATGCAGTTGGTTGATACTGATTTAATTGGTAACAGCCTATAGTGTCATATTATTCTAATTTATTTGACTAAATTTAAGAATTTAACATTATAGATAGCATATAGATTAGGAAAGAAATTCTATATAAAGGTAAAAGAAAAATACCCCTGAAAATCATTTGTCCCATATGGGAAAGTTAATTTCTGACACTAGTAGATGGCATTAAATATGAAAACCCTTCGTCTCTGGTTTATTGTAGTCTTATTTCAGGGTTTTATTCATATCGCTCTAACAAGTTCACCTTAAAATCATTGTCAAATTCATATTTCACTAAAGTCAATCACTGAAACAACCATTCTGTGGGATAACGACATTATGATATCCATCTGTGTGAAGTGCTGTATGGATAAAAATATAACTATAATAGATGTGCTGTGAACATAAACTACGATACGATGTCATTTCTTTTCATATCTGTCATGTTATTTCAAGTTCCTTCATTGTCCAAATCTCAGCGTATTGCCTAAAAAAAGATCACTACCATATCTCTGTGCTGTCCCAGTGTTGCCACACAGATTTTGATAGGTGGTCAGCAATAATAAAATAGGCAGTGTGCTAAAAGTGTTGGCTATTAGGTAGTTGTGAGTGCAGGTACGTAGTAAATTATTATATCCGAGATTAACTAGTATAATGAAAGAAAGAAAGCCTTGTCTAGGCTCTGCCTCGATATGTGTCAAGCCATTCGTTAGTCTGGCTGTTTGATGAGAAAGAGATTAAATGTAGCTGCAATCAGTGGCGCCTGCAGGATTTTATCTCAGGGTACGCACAGAACTAACATTTTTTAACGTTATCTCTCAGCGGCTTTGTCTCGAAATGTGCATACGTATTGTTTTCAGACAAACACGTGATTAATGAACAACAAAGCCTCACTTTCTTTCCATTCACGTAAATGCTTCACTTTGCATGTCGTAATGTTTGAACCCAGGCCACTACGAAGTTTAAATCCATTTACTAACATATTACATTGTCATATGTTCTGTCATATAACCAGTAAAACAATAAAATAACAGCACAATTTACTTGCCTTAAACAACTCAGAAGGTAATATTAGTATTATTATAATTATTGTTTTTGTTGTTACATTTTATTTATTGCCACACTTTAATAAGTGAATTATATTACCAGAAACCTGAACTCATTTAGCGTCGTCAGGCCTATTATTTGTGCTTAATGGATAAAACAACGGAGCTGCGCACTCAGGTTTATGGCTGCTGTAAATTTTACCTGCCACAAGATGGCCACTGTTTTCGACACTCTTAATGCTCGGAAACTTTTCCCGAAACATTCAGAGAAAAGCTTCAAATATTTAAGAGGCTTCATTTCTCCATCCCTACTCAATAGTTTTAGGCCTTTTGCAAATGTTTCAATCAAGTTTAGCTGTTTTAGAGAGCGTTTAAACATTTTGAGCTAGTTTTTAAACATTTACTATCTGTAATGTCATTTTTCATGTGTGGAAAAAGCGACGAAACTAAACTATCCAATCAGATTTCTTTTTACCCATATCCCCCACGCCCACCCATGCACGCACATAAACACATTTGACTTTATAACACACAAATGCACACCTTTATTTATTCTCATTCTCTCTTGCTTTCTTAATATGTCATGAGTGTACACAGAAAGATTTTAATAATCAATTTTAAAATTATGTAAAAAATAAAATAAAAACGGCATTAATTAGCGCCCTCTCATGGTACGCACAGTGCGTACAGCCGTACGGCTGCAGGCGCCACTGGTTGCAATAAACGTTGCAATCCATCTCAGCGAAGGACTATTATTCTGCTGCGCTGAACTGCGGAAGAACTGATGACGACACCGTTTAATGTTTGGTTGACCAATCAGCGGAAAGGGGTGTTTAATTCCTGCCCACATGTAGAGATCAAATATTCAAGTTTTTTATTCATCTTCTACCCCTGAACGAAAAACGAAAAATCAAGCCGAATTCTTGTTTTTCGTTTTGTTTGAAAAAAAAAAAAAACGAAAAAGGTGCCGTTTTTTTTATTTTCCGATTTCAATATTAAATCAAAAAACGATTGACCAAAAGATACAGGGACCGTGCGTGCATGGGTGGGCGTGGGGGATATGGATAAAAAGAAATCTGATTAGCTAGTTTAGTTTCGTCGCTTTTTCCACACATGAAAAATGACGGCTGTGTTCAGCCCCGACAAAACGTTGCAAAACGTTTTTTAAACGGAAACGGTGGTGCGCTGAACACCCTGTTCTGATGACGCAAGAGTTGCAACTACGGCAGCTGAGAAGGCCATTCTTTATGTTCTTTTTGAAGAATTTTCGGAGCCTGATGAAATCAGTATAAATACATGTTTAACACTACAAAATACGCTCGATGTTACAGTCAGTGCCCTTGCCTTCCAGAATAAAAGAGAACATCCCAATCGAGGGAAGGGATTTGTGGGAACTGTGGTTCTTAATTACTGTGATCCAACATTAGCCTTTGTTTATAAAAGTTTATGAAGTATTACTCCACAATACAATAGCAAAATATATAAGTATCGTATTTTTATGTTACATTAATCAGTGTCTAGCACACCTTCCTAAGGAAAATATATGGACCAGAAATTGCTATTACTAAATGATATTTAGACAGACTTAAAGAAATTCCAGATCTATACTTGTGCTCTTATTATTTAAGTTATTTTGCCATTAATGTAAATAAACATGTGCAAACAAGATACTTAACTTTGTGAATTTATTTTGATGTTAATTGCATTTACTGTTTCTTTTAATACCGCGTGGTTTATAGCCTATGCATGTTGATGCTGATTGGGCTGACATTTTTGACACACCCACCAAACAAGAGAAAACATCTCAAACCCATTGCACACCGTTTCCAGTAAACATGCCGTTCAAACCGGAAACCGTAGCAGCACCGGTTTAAGCTTGAACGTGCCCGACATTACAGAGTTTAAAAAAAAGCTCAGAATGAGTAAACGCTCTCTGAAACAGCTACATTCGATTGAAACATTTTCAAAAAGGCCTAAAACTATTGAGTAGGGATGGAGAAATGAAGCCTCTTAAATTTTTGAAGCTTTTCTCTGAATGTTTCGGGAAAAGTTTCAAAGCATCAAGAGTGTCGAAAACAGTGGCCATCTTGTGGCAGGTAAAATTTACAGCAGCCATAAACCTGAGTGCGCAGCTCCGTTGTGTTATCCATTAAGCACAAAAGCCTTTATAGCCTACATAAAAGCCTGAAACCGCTAAATGAGTTCAGTTTTCTGATAATATAATTCACATATTAAAATGTGGCAATAAATTAAATGTAACAACAAAAACAATAATTATAATAATAGCCTACTAATAATACCTACCGAGTTGTTTGAGGCAAGTAAATTGTGCTGTTATTTTATTGTTTTTATACTAGTTATATGACAGAACATATGACAATATAATATATGCTACAGGCTTAAGTTAGTAAATGGACTTGAACTGAACTTCCGTATACTTCTAGAGCAGGCTATGGTTTGGGTTCAAAAAGGGTGCTAGTTCTGTGTACCCTGAGATAAAATCCTGCAGGCGCCCCTGCTTCCATCCACATCCATCATAAACATGTACTCCACACTGCTCCGGGGGGTTAATAAAGGCCTTCTGAAGTGATGCATTTGTGTAAAAAAAATCCATATTTAACAAGTTATGAAGTGAAATATCTAGCTTCCACCAGACCGCCTTCCGTATTTAAGTTACGAAGTAAGTGTAAACTGGCGTCACGTCAGTTAAGTTTTTTTGTTGAATAGGGAAGGTGTGGGATATAGCGTAAGCTTTTTGAACTGCAAGAGTTTTACACTTTCTAGTACGGAAGGAGGTCTGGCGGAAGCTAGATATTTTACTTAATAACTTGTTAAATATGTTTTGTTTTTTTTACACAAACGCTTCGCTTCAGAAGGCCATGTGGAGTACGTTTATGATGGATGGATGTAGATGGAAGCAATCTCTTCAGCTCATGTTTACTGCCATTATAAAGCTGGGATGTGTCAGGATATTTATTAATATTACTCCGATTGTGTTCATCAGAAAGTAGAAAGTCAAATACACCTAAGATGGCTTAAGGGTGAGTAAAGCTTGGGGTTTTCATTTGAAAGTGAAAGTCCTTTTACGACTTATCTGTGAAACCTGCTGTTGGTTATCCTACATTTTTACCAGTTATTTGTGTACTGCACTGTCAGCCAGTTTTGAAGAAATAGCATAAATGTAAGTGTAAATGTCACAGGAAGTATTTAAAAAAAAAAAAAAAAAAAACTTTTTATGTGCAGGTGTATATTTCCCATTAGACTGCATGGATATGGACCTGTTTTTTTTTTTTGTTTTGTTTTTTACAGTTTCTATTAAAAATAAACTGTAGACAGTTTCTTGGTAACCTCAGCGACAGAAATAAGCACACTGACATATGGTTTTTTTAAATATATATTTCCATAGCAACCAGATACCAAGAACATCTTGCCTTAATACCACTGCACATAATAATAGTTTTCTTAGCCGTCAGTTACACTGTATCATTTCACCATCTTGGAAACCGTTGTCTTCTGTGGCATTGACAGTGTCGATTTTAATGGATTGATAGGGAAAGACTGTATGCGTGAATAGACACACATACACACATGGTTTGAACACCAACTTTAGTCTCTCTATATAATTTGTGAATACAGTGGCAAGTTTACATATGCAGCATGTGTGTATGTACTGTTAATGTAGTGTGTGTTAATACAACATTTTAAATGTATTTTCAGTGAATATGAAATTTTCATATTTTACAATACCTCTAGTTCTGCATTACATGATCATTTACATTGAGAAATTCTGAACAAATATGTAGTCTTATCTACACATTGATGCCTGTAATTCTGTGCAGAATTTAAAAACACAATGTTCTTTTTAATACTGACTTCTTG
This sequence comes from Elopichthys bambusa, assembly GCA_037101425.1. Lineage (NCBI taxonomy): Eukaryota > Metazoa > Chordata > Actinopteri > Cypriniformes > Xenocyprididae > Elopichthys > Elopichthys bambusa. The sequence goes on from CM074435.1 coordinate 17,487,049, forward strand.
TCTGATTTTGGCCTTTTTTGGGCTTGATCTAGCTCTACAGGTTGATATTAGGCATATTTTTTGTTTTTACATCTAGAGTAGTCTAACACACAGCATTCTTTCTAGCTTATCTGATACCACAGACAGATTCCAGCCTCTGATAATGATAAACATTAAAAACGGGCAGACAAGAGCAGACAAATTGGCAATCCCTCATACAATTTTGTACGTCAACTGTAACAGAATAATTTTATATCAATAATATCATTGTATGAAATAATATTAGCAACAGATGAAGAAAAACCCTATCAGATGTCAAGGGCTTTCTCTTATGTACGCATATGAAATCTGATCCCCCTGAATAGTTTTATTTGCTCATTTAGAAAGCTCAATAGCTTCATACCCTCATACTCTCGTTCATTATGTGTTCATTAAGTCAGTGGCGCAGATGCAGCACTCGCACTACACTTGTTCTGTGTACTGAGATTGATGGTGAGGTCATGCATCTAACTTAAGCTTTATTTATAGTTTCTCTGCACCAGTGCCGTCTATTGATTCTTACACAAACAAGGAACAATTGAACACATGGATGGATGAAATGTATTTTGTAGATGTGTAAAGAGTAACATGATACCAATCAATTGCATGTTTTCCATCTCTTTAACAATGTTTAATAATGGCTTTACATTACGATTATTTATCGAAGCTCATCTGAATGACTGACTGAAACGAAATGTGTGTGTTTGTTTATTACTACTAGAGAACAATACACTGGGTTTCGGTTCATATATTATTTCCTCTTGTCTTTTAGAATAGTTTGTGTACATATTCAGGGAGGTTTAATTAGAACCAATTAATTGGATCCATGAGGGAAAGGAGGCTCTTTAGAGAACCATAATACTTCTTTTTACTCATGCACAAACACCCACAGTCAGTCAATTCTTATATAATTTCCACCCCTGCAAAACTTAGTTGAAATGAATAGCAAAGTTGCCATGGAAACAGTACACAGATCTTTTAGTTTTCTACACCAGTGATCTAAAGAATTTAGAATAAAACAGGAAATCTATAATTAGCATGTTAATGAAAAGGCAAGAATGAGAGCGTGCTAAATGGCACACAGCGTTCTATATGAGAATTCTGAATTTTCTTTGTACGTTTATGAGAGGCAAAGCAAGTGACTTTTTACATCTCACCATTTTCCAATTCTTTCCTTTGTGTGTCTATATTTGGTGTGTACAGACAGTAACTTCCTGCTGGGAAATGCTCAGGGGAGTCGCGGGTACCCCATTGTGTACTGTTCGGACGGGTTCTGCGAGCTCACCGGGTTTGCACGTACCGAGGTAATGAAGAAGACATGCACATGTCAGTTCCTGCACGGACAGGAAACAAGCGAGAGAGTCACTCAGCAGGTGGAGAAAACCTTGGAAGGACAGAGAGAGTTCCAGACGGAGGTCCGCTATTACAGGAAGAATGGTAACTACCATTTAAAAGAATAATGCGTTGGACACATTGTCGAGACCTGTATGATTAATATCATGTGGCATTAGATGGTTATTCAGTGAACGCTTAATTAAAGAGAGGGCTGATTAAATACTAAAGCTTTCATGGTTTGCCTTCTGTGACCAGGTACCACATTCTGGTGTCTGCTGGACATTGTCCCTATTAAAAATGAGAAAGGAGAAGTGGTTCTGTTCCTCTTATCCTTCAAAAACATCACTGACTCGTATGGCAAATCACATCCCGGCTCCACCACAGAAGGTAAATGACTGGCCGTGAGCCAACAAAGCAACTTTTGGACTTTTATAGGTTTGGCATCTGTTATTCTGACTATGTGTTTTGCTGTTGTGTGTCAGAGGATGGTGCTCACAACAGGAAGTCCGGTCGAACTCATCTGAGTCAGGCTCGTGAGCGTGGCCGCAGCGTTCTGTACCACCTGACCTGTCAGTTCACCAATAGGAGCAAAAGGAAGCTGCCAAATGTAAGCAGATATGAAACTCACAATCATTTTCACTCCTTTGTGGAGATTTTTGTGTAGTAAATCAGAATAAATTTTCTATGGAAGCTTGTTTCCACTACGGAATAAAAAAATCAAAAGACCTTTTTTTTTCTCACACTTTGCAAGTTTACATCTCACAATTCTGGTGTAGGCCTAATTTTTCAGAATTGAGAGATATAAACTTGCTATTGCGAGTTATAAAGTCAGAATTTCAGGATTTAAACTTGCTATCGGGAGGAAAAAGGTGAGGATTGCGAGATAAAAAGTCGTAATTACCTTTTTTATTTCTTTCTTCTGTGGCAGTAAGTTGCAAGTCATTTGGCATCCAGTTAAAATTTCATAGTCTTTCAGTAGCGTTAATGAAAGATTAGAAAAATGACAGACTGCACCTATAAAATATGCCTGAGTAGCAAAATTATGTGAGAAAATGAACTTGAATTCAGAGAATATGTATTTGATAAAATTTTGCTTACTCTATCGTCAATAATTTTTCCTATTTTTAAGCATAAACTTCAGTACATTTTAATTTATGCTTACTAACTTGTGCTTGTGCTTAAAACAAGAAAAATAAACTTAAAGACTTTATAAGAAATGTCATCTTTTCACTGAAATGACTCTTTATCATACATAATTTTGCTACTCATGCAAGTTAATTGATCTTTTTTTTTTTACTGGAAAATAGATACTGATAAAGAAAATGCAATTTTGCAGTACAGCATAAAGATGGTGAACCATTATGTTCGGTAATGACTGACCTTACAAACCCGTTGACACTTTTAAAGAGTAAATGTCCTTGTGCTTCCAGCTAATGAGATGAAACAGAAGTATAGCTGTTAAAATGAGAAGGTCAGACTCATTGAATGTCTGGAATTGTGTTGATATCTAGCAGAATATTCAATATTTACGTCCAGCTGACGATTCTTACTTTCATAAATGAAAATTCCAGACACCAGCCCTTTGTACAGGACAATCAGTCCTCATGCTTGGAAAAGAACACACGGTTCCCAAATTCTTACAACTCACGACTGAACACCTACATTGTGATGTAACATGGATTTTCATACCTTTTAATACATTTTATGTAAACCACTGGTTTTGCATACAAAATCACATCTATTGAAATTCCAGTAAAAAAGAAATGACTTACAGCTATAATGAAACTACACCAAATTAAAACCTAAAATGTCAACGTACCCGGGGAAGAAAAAGAAGAAGTTAGACCTTAGTCAAAAAAAATTCAAAACAGCCTATTCAATATTTTGTACTATGGCGTTGGTTGGATTGAAAATGGTGGATTGTGAAAGGACATCACCTAGAACCTGGTAGAAAATATTGAATAGACTACACTTAAAATCGCATTTGTCTCAAATGACTAATGTCAGAAATAACTGCCAAAATCCGAATCTCATGTACTTTGATATTATTTTAAGGCTTGGGAAAAATATTGATTATCCAATTAATCGCTATCTTCATTTAAACATTTGATTGTTAAAATCCAAAAATTCATTTTGTTTTCTGCCTATTTCAGCGGCTGTGTGACCGTATTTTTATAGCACTTCTAGTCCTGCACTTCATAGCTAGAAGGTTCAGTGCTTTCTGAGTTTACAGTCTGTACTGAATGCAATACAATGAAAGAAAAATGGTAAGAAAGGCGTAGAAAAAAACAAGACTATACAGCATGACCAGTGTAGTCTGATGAATAAGTAACTCTTTTGAGACCGTTATTTTAATGATTCGTTCAAATGAAGATGATTTGAATCAATCCTAAACACTGCCCTGTATAACTTTTAGCATTAGCAGTGGAATATAACTGAATTATAAAATGGTTAGTTCCTGTCCTTGATTCTGATTGGTCATTAGCTGTGTTTTATCCACGATAAAACACAGCTATGACCGCTTCTGTGTATCACTACACAACACCGTTAGCAACCACTCTTAGCAACGTAAACTGTATGTTCTCAATTGATATTGTTCATTGAAGCTTACTGTATTATGTAGAAGAGTATTGTGAGAAAAAGATCGAGTGAGCGAGTTTATTACCTGCATTCAGATTTAGCATTTTCCTTCATGTCAGACCTATGTTCATTATAAAACATCTGTTTAAATATCCAATGTATTATCCTGTCCTTTTAACAGTTAAGGGGTTTTCCCATGACTGACAGCGCTAGTCAAAGCATTTGTCAGTTGCGTCTTGTTCAGTTTTCACAACAATTCAGTCTTTTCAATGTTCATTATTACGCCATGTTGCTGTTCACGGTCAGGGACTATTTTTTCCGACAGAAGGAAGGTTTTTAGTGAAAGTTTACTTCATGAAAGTTGCACTGATACATATTTCTGGCTTTAATATTTGTATTGTGTGGTAACCGTTTTATGAAAGCAATAAGGTACAAGAGGCTGTGCTGTATCGTGAATAAGTCACGGCTGAAGGGTGTTGTTACCCTGCAACCCCTTCAGCCGTGACTTATTCACGATACAGCACAGCCTCTCGTACCTTATTGCTTACATATACTCCAATGAATCAGAATTGGATTGAGAGCTTTTTGAATCAGAACCAGACAGGAATTTGAAGACATTATCTTTTGTGCTGAGGTACAGTTAGCATTAAGAGTTGCCCTAGCATTTCACAGCGAGTGTTAAATGTTCCTGCTGTGTGTCATTATGAGCTGTACCTGCACCTTTTCAAAATGTCTCAAGCTGTTTTTTTTTATATATATATATATATATATTTTTTTTTTTTTTTTTTTTCTAAATGCTGCAGGTGTTGAGAGTCAATGAACATTCATTCCTGCTGCACTCAGGAAGTTAGCGAAAGTTATCTAAACCTTTTGATTTTTTGCAAGTGCCTTTCAGTGCCTTTGGGGCAAATGAATGAATCCACATTTATCTTGTTGCTTTCACAGACATGAATCATTCAGCACTAACTTCTTTGAACTTGCAAGCAATGTTTGATATCATCATGTTTTTAAGGCACCAATAGTAGTTTTTCTGTGAATATCTACATTTTTATTTTTAAATAAAGTTAACTTTATCTAGTTCAAGTGGTAAGAACAGAACTTTAGCTGAAGGTAGCCCACCTCTGTCTATCATAACCAAACCAAACCTTCTAAAAGGTTACTGGTTCATGCTTTATGTAGCGAGAAACAACAATTAGACTGCTATTCTTTTTCCTTTTAATGAGGTGACAGCACATGCACATTGAACATTTGGGCATGCTGGGTCACCAGTTAATTTAAAAACTCCAATAATACAGGCACAGCGCGGCCCACATTCACACAAGAGACGTATTAAAGGATATTTGGATCAGCCATCATTAAGTCAGAATACTACAGGCTAAAAATTGCAAGAAATTGCATGCAGTTTTTATGATTCATAACAAACTCTCAAATTGCCAACTGCTGAGAAATAATTTGCTTGCCCATAAAAAAGGAATCCTTTCACTTTAGAGGCTCTTAGTAATAACGATTATGTCCTATTTTCGAACAACTTTGTTCCTGAAATGTGTAGGGTTTATAATTCAAATATATTTGGAGGCATGTTTATTGGTGTACAAATAAAAAGATGTTTCTTTTCATGTTCTTTTCACAGCATGTTTTTTCACAGCCAACTCTCCCGGAATACAAGGTGGCGTCGGTGCAGAAATCTCGCTTCATTTTGCTTCATTACAGCGTGTGCAAAGCATTGTGGGATTGGTTGATCCTCCTTGCGACATTCTATGTAGCTGTCACCGTCCCCTACAACGTCTGCTTCTCCACTCCTGATGACGACGAACATGACGACCCGGACTGTGACTCGGCCTCCAGAACCACCATCGTCAGCGACATAGCTGTGGAGATGCTCTTCATCCTCGGTATGTGCCACTGTTGTTGATTTTGTGGAAAATTGGTGTCCTACATATCTTCCTTGGGTTTGTTTGCACCTCTGTTCCATTTTTAAACAGTGTTAACTTCCGACATCTGTAGAGCTTAGAGCTGCTTTCACCTTAAACATGTTAACGAAGTGACAATCACACCCTTGTCTCCAACTGAGACCATCTTTCTAATCCACACTCCCTATATAATCTGTTTTTACACAAAGCATAAGAACTAAATCTCTTTTTATTCAAAAAGATAATACACAAGCCCCACTGTGACCTAAAGTCAGTAATAATTTACTAAATCTCATGTACAAGGATGTGGTCAAATAATTGCTTGATAGCACTAAATGTTCCATGCAATAAGGATCTGCACAGGAACCATGAATATTTATTTAGTCCAGCATGTACAAGGCTTCATCGCTCCAATTAGCATCTTTTAATATTCATGCATCCACAGTCAATATTTGTCTTCAATTGAAAGGGCACTATTTATAAACTTGTAAGTGTGCTCTGGTGAGTAATATTATTCGATTTTTGAATGTTGTAAACAAATCTAAAATGACTTGTTTTTTTGTTGTTGTTGATTTGTTTTTCTCCAGATATCATTCTGAATTTTCGAACCACCTACGTTGGGCCTGCGGGTCAGGTGGTTTATGATGCTCGCTCGATCTGTTTGCACTACTGTACTACCTGGTTCATCCTGGACCTCATCGCTGCTCTGCCTTTTGACCTGCTCTATTTATTCAACATTTCAGTGGTAAAAATACATATTAAAGCTTTAAATAGTATAAAATATGGTTGTTTTGTATGCCTGGCTCTTTCATTTAAAGTTCCTTTTATTACATGCACAAATCTACAAGCAGCAACACCCACAAAAATATATTTAAAAAATGTAAATATTCTTAGCATATTTTTGATATTTCTGTATAATTTTAAACCTAATACTAAAAAAATGACTCATTTATTACTCATATAATCATGTACATATCTATCTATCAATCTATCAATTGATGTTTGTATATTTTAATCTCTTAATGTGTGTGTTTGTTTTATAGACTTCCCTTGTGCACTTGTTGAAGACGGTGCGTTTGCTGCGTCTCCTGCGCTTGCTGCAGAAGCTGGATGGTTATTCTCAGTACAGTGCTGTGGTCCTGACACTACTAATGTCTGTATTTGCCCTGCTGGCACACTGGTTGGCATGTGTTTGGTATGTTATTGGACGCAAAGAGCTCGCCAGCAATGACCCCCTGACCTGGGACATCGGTGAGGGACTGTATGGTTTCTCTGTGTATTAAGATGCCAGTTAAATACTCTACCGTTCAAAAGTTTGGGGTCAGTGGGGCTGTGCGATATGCATGGGCAGCGCTAGGGAGGGGCTAGCAGGTGCTTCAACACCCCCAAGAAAGACCAGAGCACCCCCACAAATTAACTTTTTCAGCAATTATATACAGGTTGTGTGTTATATTTAATAAATAAGTTGATAATAAAAGCAACAAATGAAATAAAATAACTCATTACGCATGCGTGACGTGATTTGCAGCTACTGTCGCACTTTTCGTAATGTCATAACATTTTAAGTGGAGCGGTTCTTTGTGCCAAGAGCTGCCCCGACTAAAGATTTTTCTATTAATCTTTAATCGCTTAGTCGCACGTTTATATTAAATTAATTAATACAATAATAGCCTACTAAACCATCCTTTAATAACCTATCTATAGCCCTAAAATTTCGAAATGCTGAACTTCTGCCTATTTAAAAAAATAAATAAAAAAATATTTATTTTATTATTCATTTAAAAAAAAATTAAACGATTTTGCGCATATTTACAAGTAATTGCCCAGCTCCCCTGTCAATGATCTAGAGCCCCCTCAGCACCTGCGTTCAAAACTCTCTGACGCCCCGCCCCTGGCGATATGACGATATAAATCGTTACCACGAAATAAAATGTCTATCGTTAGTATAGACAGTATCGTTAGTATAGTATAGTATCGTTATGCTATATCGTAGTATGTAAATATATTGCACTATTGACACTTTAGAGTGATGAAATGCATGAATGAGAATATAAAGAGCGGGATGTGCTTGATGTTAAAAGAGTTATAAGCGCAATATGTCTTGAAAAGGAGCTCGGCTGAGTACATTTTGACGCCTAATTGGGCTTGAACGATTAAATACACATACCTATGTGACAAAGTGACCACGTAAAGTAAATTTGATAATAATTATGAAATTTCAATGATATGGAAAATTTTTATATCATAAAAATCTTATTTAAAGCAAAAATAACGATATATATTGTGATATATATCGTTATCGTGATATAAAATTACTCATATCGTGATATAAGATTTTGGTCATATCGCATATTTTGGACATAGCCCTACATAGCCCTAGGTCAGTAAGATTTTTTATGTTTTTGAAAGAAGAGTCTTATGTTCAAAATTTGATAAAGTAAAAATCGTAATATTGTGAAATGTTATAACAATTTAGTATAACGGTTTTTTATTTTAATATATTTTCAAATGTAAATCATTCCTGTGATGGCAAAGCTGAATTTTCAGCATCATTACTCCAGTATTCAGTGTCACATGATTCTTCAGAAATCATTCTAATATGATGATTTGCTGCTCAAGAAACATTTCTTATTATCGATGTTGAAAATCAGTGTTCTTTTATGCCTATAATGTTCAAAAGAACAGCTTTTATTGAAGTTGAAACATTATAAAAGGTTAATGAAAAGATAATACCTTAATATAAAAAGTATAATTATTCATATAATTATAGTCAATTCTGAATATTGTTTTTTAAATACTGATCCCAAACTTTTGAACGGTAGTGTACCAACTGTTAGCGTCTCTTTTAGATCACTGGATTTTCAAGTCAATATTGAGTTGAAGTTTCAATCCCTTATTTTTTCTTCTTTCTCCACTGTTCCGATCCTCTGAAGGTTGGCTGCAGGAGTTGGGTAAGCGTCTGGAGACTCCTTACACGAATGGTACAGTTGGCGGCCCATCTTTGCGCAGCGCCTACATCGCTTCGCTCTACTTCACGTTGAGCAGTCTGACTAGCGTCGGGTTCGGAAACGTCTGTGCCAACACAGACGCTGAGAAGATCTTCTCCATCTGCACCATGCTTATCGGGGGTGTGTTTACCAGTGCATATTTCAGGCCTAATGTATAATTAACATGTTTGTAGGTCAAACAAGCCTCTTTTTGATATCCATTTTGTAAAAAAAAAAAAATACAAGTGTTTAATTTCAGAAAGTTTAGTGTCTAATTTAAGATGCAGAACATATTGTTCACTGAGATGATTCAGACTCTCTCTCTTGTCACAGCCCTGATGCATGCAGTGGTGTTTGGTAATGTGACAGCCATCATCCAGCGCATGTACTCTCGTCGTTCACTCTACCACACACGCATGAAGGATCTGAAGGACTTTATTCGTGTGCATCGCCTGCCTCAGCAGTTGAAACAGCGCATGCTGGAGTACTTCCAGACCACCTGGTCTGTTAACAATGGTATCAACGCCAACGAGGTGAGACCCAACAAACCATCACATGACCGTGGCTCTTTAGTAGGGGCTGTGAAGCGTGACTGAAATATTTACATGGTGGCATGACAGTTTAATTCACTTTCTTTATCTTCAGTGTTAAAAGGTGTGGAGGCTCAGACTGATTCTTTATATTTTTGGAATAAAGTGTTCTATGGAGTTCATTAAAAAGCGAAAATAAAGGGTTAAATATAGAACCCCAATTAACTTTTTTTTCCCTAAGAGTGTAAAAGCCCCCATCTGAGTTGATGATAGCATACTAGCATCATCAGATGGAGGACAATTCATGAACACAGATCTGGGTCACATCTACTTTCAATGGACTAATTATAGCTTTTTCTGAGACATACACTAATGCCGAATCCTGTCATTGTTAAAACAATAGCAGTGGTAATTGGATAGCCCACAATGAAAAGACCCATATTTAATTAAAACAGAAAAAGGAAGACCTTGGGTGCAGTGTCGGAGAAGCTACTTTAAATTAGTAGCTTGTAACTGGGGAAGCGACTAAACTCAAAGCTACTATTTAAAAAAAATCATTTAGCTATGCTGTACTAATAAGAAGTAGCTAGCTACATACTACGTTTCTTTTTTAAGGAGGTCTTATATCTATTATATAAGTAGTCACCTCCCTTAATAAAACTTAAAGGGTTAGTTCACCCAAAAATGAAACTTCTGTCATTAATTATTCACCCTCATGTCGTTCTACACCAGTAAGACCTTCGTTCATCTTAACACAAATTAAGATATTTTTCATAAAATCTGATGGTTCAGTGAGGCCTCCATTGACAGCAAGATAATTAACACTTTCAGATGCCCAGAAAGCTACTAAAGACATTTAAAACAGTTCAACCTTAATGTTATGAAGCGACAAGAATACTTTCGAATCAGCGGTTCAGAGCGTGTCTTAAACTGCCAAAGTCACGCCCCCAAGTGGTGAACCATTGAAATTTCGAAGCCTTGTTTGCTGAAATCACGTGACTTTGGCAGTTTTAAAATCACTAAAAAGTCTTTCCTATTCCAAACGTGGTTTACAAACAGTATTGTATATAAAGACATAAAATTATTATTATTATTACTTCTTTTTTTTTTGTAATCAGACCAGTCATTATGTGGTAAAAATAACTAGAATGAGATTAATATAAATTATATACAAGTACTAAAAATAGAAAAACAATCCAATTTGTATTTTTTAGTTGGTAGATGGTAAACAGCAGCATTTAAGTAAAAACTGTATAGAATATACAGTGGGTACGGAAAGTATTCAGACCCCCTTAAATTTTTCACTCTTTGTTATATTGCAGCCATTTGCTAAAATAATTTAAGTTCCTTTTTTTTTCCTCATTAATGTACACACAGCACCCCATATTGACAGAAAAACGCAGAATTGTTGACATTTTTGCAGATTTATTAAAAAAGAAAAACTGAAATATCACATGGTCCTAAGTATTCAGACCCTTTGCTCAGTATTTAGTAGAAGCACCCTTTTGATCTAATACAGCCATGAGTCTTTTTGGGAAAGTTTTTCACACCTGAATTTGGGGTTTTTCACACCATTCCTCCTTGCAGATCCTCTCCAGTTCTGTCAGGTTGGATGGTAAAGGTTGGTGGACAGCCATTTTTAGGTCTCTCCAGAGATGCTCAATTGGGTTTAAGTCAGGGCTCTGGCTGGGCCATTCAAGAACAATCACGGAGTTGTTGTGAAGCCACTCCTTCGTTATTTTAGCTGTGTGCTTAGGGTCATTGTCTTGTTGGAAGGTAAACCTTCGGCCCAGTCCTGGGCACTGAGCACTCTGGAGAAGGTTTTCGTCCAGGATATCCCTGTACTTGGCCACATTCATCTTTCCCTCGATTGCAACCAGTCGTCCTGTCCCTGCAGCTGAAAAACACCCCCACAGCATGATGCTGCCACCACCATGCTTCACTGTTGGGACTGTATTGGACAGGTGATGAGCAGTGCCTGGTTTTCTCCACACATACCGCTTAGAATTAAGGCCAAAAAGTTCTATCTTGGTCTCATCAGACCAGAGAATCTTATTTCTCACCATCTTGGAGTCCTTTGGGTGTTTTTAGCAAACTCCACGCGGGCTTTCATGTGTCTTGCACTGAGGAGAGGCTTCGGTCGGGCCATTCTGCCCCGACTGGTGGAGGGCTGCAGTGATGGTTGACTTTCTACAACTTTCTCCCATCTCCCGACTGCATCTCTGGAGCTCAGCCACAGTGATCTTTGGGTTCATCTTTACCTCTCTCACCAAGGCTCTTCTCCCCCGATAGCTCAGTTTGGCCAGACGGCCAGCTCTAGGAAGGGTTTTTGTCGTCCCAAACGTCTTCCATTTAAGGATTATGGAGGCCACTGTGCTCTTAGGAACCTTAAGTGCAGCAGAACTGTTTTTGTAACCTTGGCCAGATCTGTGCCTTGCCACAATTCTGTCTCTGAGCTCTTCAGGCAGTTCCTTTGACCTCATGATTCTCATTTGCTCTGACATGCACTGTGAGCTGTAAGGTCTTATATAGACAGGTGTGTGGCTTTCCTAATCAAGTCCAATCAGTATAATCAAACACAGCTGGACTCAAATGAAGGTATAGAACCATCTCAAGGATGATCAGAAGAAATGGACAGCACCTGAGTTAAATATATGAGTGTCACAGCAAAGGGTCTGAATACTTAGGACCATGTGATATTTCATTTTTCTTTTTTAATAAATCTACAAAAATGTCAACAATTCTGTGTTTTTCTGTCAATATGGGGTGCTGTGTGTACATTAATGAGGAAAAAAATGAACTTAAATGATTTTAGCAAATGGCTGCAATATAACAAAGAGTGAAACATTTAAGGGGGTCTGAATACTTTCCATACCCACTGTACCTTGCAGGGGTTTAAAGAAATCAGTGAATTGTTTTGTTGTTATTGTTTGAGTTTATTTACATGAACCATCTGAACAAACTGAGTGAATGAAAATCAATCGGACTTTTCCAGTACTAGAGATGTCCGTTTAGAAGTGTGAATTTAATTAGTTTGTCAGCTTGCTCGGCTTTGAAGCTTTGTGCACAAAACATTTTTAAGGCAAAAGTTGCATATTGCTGTAAAAGCTACACTATTATTAAAGCACATTACTAAAAATAAAGTTTAGTTAGTAGCACTATCAGTTAGTTACTCCCCAGCAATGTTTATCTGTGAGAAGAAAAAAACACTGACAAGTGTGGCCTAGCTCATTTACACTCTCATCTGTCATGCTACTAATTTATGCAGTGATTGAAAAACAGCAGCTACTGTAGATGGCTGGTATTGCATCTGTTTGAGATCATACTGAAAGAGAGATTCTGATCTCTAAGAAGAGGGATGACCTCATCTAATACTTGACTGAAACAACTATTTTTAATTACTATTTCATAACGATCTGTTTGGACAGTGTTAAGAGTACAACAGCTTCTTTGTTTTACAACTCTAAACATGATCTTTACATCACCTCATTGTATTATGGTTAATATCCGTCTGTCTACCTGTCCGTTAGCTTTTACATGACTTCCCAGACGAGCTGCGGGCAGACATCGCCATGCACCTGAACAAAGACATTCTGCAGCTGCCTCTCTTCTCCTCTGCCAGTAGAGGGTGTCTGCGTTCACTATCCTTGCACATTAAGACCTCTTTCTGTGCACCTGGAGAGTACTTGATTCGCCATGGAGACGCCCTGCATGCGCAACACTTCGTATGCTCTGGATCTTTAGAGGTCCTCAAGGACGGCATGGTGCTTGCCATACTAGGTACAATCCAGAGACTATATAGAAAAATGCCTACATAGAAAAAAGCTGTCCAGGGGTGTTAACAAAATAGTCACCAAGTGACTTGCCTTAAAGGTGCAGTAAGAAATTTCTGAGAAACACTGTTGATATTTGAAATCAACCCAACCAAACAAACCCCTCCCTTCATTGCTCCACCCCCAAAATATATGAACACACAATGCAAGAAAGGGTTGTCTCTTTATCATAGCTGAAGTAAAGCAAATATAATGCTTTGTGAAAAAAAAAAGTGGAGAAGAAGTAAAAAATGAACATGCGTTACACAACAGGTATATACAAGCAAGAGTTTGTTGTTAGGGTACGTTTACATGACAACAATATGGTTGAAACGGAGAAGTTTTTCCTTTGAGTTTTCTGTGTACAGACGACACCATTGTCAAAACGATCCCCATTCATATGAATTCGTGAAAATGACTAAAAACGTTGTATTCTGCGGGCAGGCCATGGCGATGAAACACTATAGACTGAACATGTAATGCGCATGTGCATGACGTCATCGTTTTCACAGATTCGCTTTTTTGTTGTTTACACGGAGACCGTTTTCAAAAACTTGCACTCTGAAACCCGTTTTCAAAATTTTGCATTTTTAGGCAACAAAAACCAGGCCGCCGTTGTGTAAATGAATGGCCAAAACGCATAAAAAATGTTCCATTTTTAGTTGAAAATGGTGTTGTATAAACAGCCCCTTATATTCACCAGCAGCACAGCATCTCCAGACAAACAATGACACTCAAAACTGTCCTGTTACTAGCTAACATTACAATAACATCATATCTTGGTTCTGTGAAACACTGCAAAGCCAATGTTACTCACGTATGAAGCAGAAACAATGCAAGCTCTGTGCCCATTTTCAAGCCTTCCCGCTTAGGTCTCTCCAGCGCTGGAAAGCTTTTCTAATATTAATGCGGGTCCTAAAGTTCTTGTCTGATCATAACCCTTCTTTTTCCAGTAATATTCCTCTGACCTTTTCTCTTTTGTAATGTCTCTCAGCCATCACTCTTTCTACAGTGTTTCTTTAATTCTCCCTCTTGCTCACTCTCTCTCCTCCCCCATCATGAGTGGACACACCACTACTGCTGATTGGCTACAAGTATGTTGTGGTACTCAGTCTGATCCACTTTCAACAGCGTTTCTCAGAAATCGTTTACTGCACATTTAAAGGGTCTTTGGTATGTTCCTCCATCTTGAAATACAAATCCAACCAGCTTCCTGCAGGCAGTGCTTTCAGTCCATTTAGGGCAAGCAGGCTAGATCTCTTTTTAAAAACAATTAAGGGTCAAAATTACTAACAGCTTGCGCCAGCACCAGTAGTAAAAAACTACTGTCAGGATTTACTAAAGAGACGCAATAAAAAATCAACGCTGAAAATGGGAAAATTTATGGGAGGAGAGTATTTAAATTAATCATGCAAGGTGATTTACTAAGGTTTGTGCTCATCAATTTAGTGATATTGCGCCATTTTTTTCTGCCTAAAGAAAAAAACATGTCTTAAACCAGACACTAATTTGTGCTGCTCTTGGTAGATTAAGTTGATCATTATGGAAATGATCTGGCTGCGTCCGTGTTCTGTAATTTGCGCGTCGTCAGTAGATCACGCAGAGCTTTCCCATCAGCGCTTTTTTAAAATTGCGTTTGCACACTAATTTGCCCTGTTTAGTAAATCTGGCCTTAAATGTTAGTGATAGCTGCGACGGTTGATGCAGCTGTTTTCAACTCAGTCCAAATGAGTAGACATCTGGCAGTCAAACTAGATAGTGATAGATAATTATTTAAAGTGATAAGCTCACTTCTGCATGTAGGCTGTTTTTATTTATTTATTTATTTTATTAATTAAATCAAACAACAGCTTGACTCGCATGTAGTAACATGTTTTTCCTGCTATACAGGTAAAGGAGACCTGATTGGTGCTGACCTGCCAGGGAAGGATCAGGTGATCAAAGCTAACGCAGATGTAAAGGCTCTGACCTACTGTGACCTGCAGTACATCAGCGTCAGAGCGCTGCAGGAGGTTCTAGAGCTCTACCCAGAATATGGCAGCCGCTTCAACGAGGACATACACCAAAACCTCACCTACAACCTCAGAGAGGTAAAGGGCCTTACATTAACACACAATATAAACCAGCAATTAGATTTATAATAATTATTATTTATTAATTCAAATAATTTACATACAGTATGCAAATTACACCTGGAATGTATGATACTTCTGATTGGCCAATCACTGTTTTCAGGAGTCAAATATTTTTGTGTCCATTAAATATTTTAGATTTTTGTGACATTTCAATTACAATTAAACCATATAATTGTCCTATTCAACTGACTTCCTTGCTAGTCTCTCGTATCACTCGGCAGTCTTTTTCTTTTCACATAATTAATCATTTAATCTTAAATCAAAGATTTGGGGTCTCTTCTGCTCACCAAGTCTGCATTTATTGGATCAAAAATACAGTATAAACAGTAATATTGTGAAATATTATTACAATTTAAAATAGCTGTTTTCTATTTTATTATATATTAAAATATAATTTATTTCCTGTGATGGCACAATTTTCAGCATAATTACTCCAGTCTTCAGTGTCACATGATCCTCGAGAAATCATTCTAATATGATGATTTGCTGCTTTAAAAAAAAATATTATTATCAATGTTGAAAACCATTTTGCGGCTTAATATTTTTCTGGAAACTGTGAAACATTTATTTTCAGGATTCCTTGATGGCATTTATTTGAAATACAAATCTTTTGAAGAAATTACTGTCTTTACTGTTACTTTTGGTCAATTTAATGCGCCTTTGCTCAATAAAAGTATTCATATTAAAATAATTTTATATGCAAATTAAATCTGGATTCTATAATACTTCTGACTGGCCAAACACAGTATTTTGCAGTCAAATATTTTTGTGACTTATATTAATGACCATTATATAACTGTCTTATTCAACTGACTTCCTTTCTCTTGTATTACTTGCCAGTCTCTTTCTTCTGACATAATTCAATTTCAAATAATTATTTCATGTTCATTTATTTATTTGTTTTAGTACTAGTAATAGGCAGGATCATGTACAATTAATTTCAAAATATCAATATCTTTTACATAGATATTCAATACATACTTAGAATATATACTTGTGTATATATTACTTCAATATATACTATATATACAATACAAACTTGTGTTGTACATTGGAAGTCTGTATTTGTATTCGGTTTGAGGTTGACTCATAAAGGTACTCAGGATTTTCTTGTATCTTAACAGGGCCAAGCCAGATTCTCTCGCTCTACCCGACTCCCACAGGTAACAAGCAGTTTTAGCAACAAACATTTCCTTAAATTTGACTTCTTCTTTTTTTTCATTCTTTTAAACCTTTTGATTCACACTCTCATACTCGCACACATGCGCCGCCGCCATACCTATACTAATCAAACGGCCACATTACATAAGCTCCCAATTATTAGTGTCACTCTGAACTGCAGACGCTGTGTGTGTGTGTGTGTGTTTGTAACATATTAGGACACAAATTTGTATAATGACATGGGTATTACAAGGAAAGGGTGACTTATGAGGACATTACCCCATGTCCCCATTTTTCAAAAGGCTTATAAATCATACAGAATTAGTTTTTCTGAGAAAGTAAAAATGTGCACAGTTGTTTGTGCACAGCTTTAGGGGTAGGGGTAGTGTAGGGGGATAGAAAATACGTTTTGTACAGTATAAAAACCATTACGCCTATGTAATGTCCCCACAATTCATAAAAATGTGTGTGTGTGTGTAACATCAGAGCTGGTAGACAGCAACTCATCTGGATGTGTCTGAATCAGGTGAATTAGTAATCTGTTTGTGGCCCTGACCCTCTGTCTTATTGCTGTGCCAGCTGTCTTAATGATCAAAACAGCTACACACTCACACACAAACCAAAGGAAGGATACAGAAGCACACTCACACATACACAGAAGAACACGATGACATGCAGAGAACAGTGACTCATAAATAATTTTGAGGGTTTTTTTGCAAAAGCAGAGAGATCTTGAAACCCCACACAGTAAAAAGTATTTTCTGTGCTCTGCAAATGAACTAAAAACAATTCATAAAGCCTTTAAGGCTGTTATTATGACACATTAACATATATTCTGCACTGGTAATACAATCAAAAAATAATAACAGTGGCCTCTAAATCACATTACCTTTGTTTTTATCCCTTTCTATCTCTCCTAGGAACGCTTTGACTATTCCAAGCTGCCCTTTATTGTGGAGGCAGAGCAAGAGGAGGATGCTGGACAGAACCAGGGCAGGAAGCCCCTGCTGTCTGGCTTGGGCGGTCTTTCATCTCAGCCTAATCTGAGTACCATGTTAGGGGAAGAATTTCGGCACATTAACATGCTCCGTCTTTGCAAATCGCCTATTAAAAGCTCCCGGGTACAAAGCCCTGCTTCTCAGATACCACTTTATGAGGATCCGTCTGCAGGTGCAGTTCCCGCCCCAAGAATAGACAAGAGCTCCTGCCACAGACCAGCCAAACTGCTCATTCCTACCCTGAACTGTGTCAGCCCTCTGGACCTGAGCCCACGGTAAGAAGAAACTAGAATTCATTATTACTTTTTTATTACTTAATTATTTGCTTTAACTATATTTGCAGTGGCACTACCTCTAGAAGAAGGAAAAATACTGACAAAAGATAATAATGATTTTTGATGCACTAATGCCCTCATGTCTGTTCCTGTAGGGTTGTCGATGGCATTGAGGATAACGAACATGCTTTTCACTTCAATGTTGAGCACAGTGAGCCATCTCCTAACACAGAGGTCAAAGGTAAGGTGGACTCTCCCTTAGTATTAGACTAGTACATTATGGTTTAGATCATTTGATTTAGAAGGTTCCCCCATTGCCCACAACAATATTCGAAACGCCTCTTATCAAGCATAAGGATTTAAAAAAAAAATGTTTTTCTCACAATGTCTACCCAAATAAGTATTTTAGAGTTTGGCATAACTAGAAAAATGTATATTCATTATTATGATGCCCATTTTATTAATATTTTTGCATGACTATTCCAGGCCTAGAAAGCACACTTAAAATGTATTAAATAAAATTTACATTTTGTAAGGATTTAATCATTTTAAGTGACCCTTGGAAGTTTGTTGAGTTCCCCTTTTGGGACCTCTGTTTGCGAACCACTAGTTTATTTTTACTGTAGATATATTTGGTAATATATATATATATCATAATTTATATATTTATTAATAATTTAGGTCGCAATAATCTGTGAAAAAACTGAGATCCCAGTGAAACTGATATATCTGATAATATGATAATTCTGCACATAAAACTGTCAGTTTTTGGTTTTTACTTGATTTGGCCCCTTTAGACCCATTTCAGGTTGGCGCAAACCTTCTCCTTGAGACAGAGGAAGTCAGACAGAGTCTCCGTCAACTCAATACAGAGGTATGAGGATACACCTCCTACAAATCAACAGAAATAAAATAGGTTTTCTTATTTATGACACTTGTTACCGTTATGTGTCATTTATTAATATTCTGACATTAACATTTGAATCTGTTCCAGATGAACCACCTGAACCAGGAAGTGTCCTCACTGACCAAGGAGCTTCACGAAATGATGCAATTCCTGCATACACATGTGACCCCACTGCACTTCACTTCCTCTTTTACTCCCTTCAGCTCTTTCAACTGTCATACATCACCCAACTGCACCAACGTGGCATCCTCTACTGCCGACTGGCAGTCAAGGCTGGCCTTTAACATGTCAGCCGGTCCTTGCCTGCAGCCGGATCCCTCTCTAAGAGATTCTTTAGGATCCAGGCACACGTGCATTTGCAGCACCAGCCATGCCCAGGAAAGAGGCTCCGTCTTGGGGCAGGAAGGAGACATAGAGCTCCTCAATCAAGCCCCCAGCTCTCAATCAACCTATTTTCCATGCTGCCCTGACCAGGAAAGGGTTGCTACCTTGGGCGTAGATAGCCAGCCAAACCCATATCAGACTTCTAAGACCACACCAAACTCTCCTTATCCAGGACATCATGCTCCCCGCACTGGTGGGTCACTCCTGGGATTGGCGGCAGCCTTTCCGTCCAGTGGTTTGGTGCCTCAGGTTAGGACTGGGGGTCCCAGCAACACATTGTCTCTGTGCACCCATAACATTCAGAGTCAGTCACATCCATCTTTAAACGCGCAGATGACCTCTGACCTGCACTCCAGGGCGCCCACACCCATCCATTTATCCGTTACACCAACCGGCCCATCAGAGCCTCTCATAGCAGTCAGTTCACATTTGCATTCTGGGATTTGTAGTTCCAGCTTGCTACATTTCCCTACAGGCCCAAGACAGAATGATCTGGTGGGATCAAGTCCTGTTCACACACTTGAGCCCATCGTTTCGTCCACTGGAGAGAAATGGGTGAAACCAGGACCTGCTGAGTAACAACACACTGATCGAGCCAACGCTGAGCAGGAGTGATGGACATATTAAAAAGAGTAGTCTAACATACTCTTTGCCTACTGCATGGATAATGCCCCCATTTAAGCCAAATGCAATGCATTGTGGGAGCAGCGTACATGAGTTATGCTAAATATGCACGATAATGTGCACAACCGTGCCTATTGTTTCAAAATCGCCACTTTTTTGATTAAAGTAGGACATAAAGGTCAGTGTGAGTCATGCTTAATTGTATTTAGGTTAAATCAGTTTCCACTGGTTGGGTTTATTTTACTCCATATGGCTTGATTTTACATTTGCAGTTTCACCGAGTAGGTTTTGTATAAGACGAGGTTCCCTTAGGACTGAGTCATAGATTACGAAGAGACAGAATTTACAGGCTGTTATCACGCTGCATCTTTTTCAAAGCCTCACTTTAAAACTCTTTCAGTTTGAAAATCTTTAAAATGCATGATATAATACTTTATGTCCCTTGCATTTTCAAGGGACAGATCACCCAAACATAAAAATTGTCACCATTTACTCACCCTCATGTCACTGCAAACCTGTATGACTTTTTCTTTTGTGGAACATAAAAGAAGATAATTTGAGAAATGTCTTTTTTTTGTCATACAATAGAAGTCAATGGTAACCAAAACATTCTTTAAAATAACTTCTTTTATATAGATATAGTTGTATAAGTTTACCAAAAACTACTTGAATTGTGTGTCTCTCACACGCAGATTATTTATAAAAGCATGCGCAGAACAATATACATTTATTTTTGTTGCTGATCCTCTTTTTTCATTGTCAGAAAGTTTGGAAAAAAAATATTTATTCTTTCTCTACATACAGTATGTCTTTTCTGGGTCTGTTTCATGCCTATATTGTTAAATAAATCTTTCATTTTCTTATCTCTCGGTTGCGCCTGCCTAAATTAAATGCGTTGCGATTGTAAAAAAAAAAAAAAAAGAATTTGCCTGTTGAAAATGCCCTCTTCAGAGAATAAACCATAAATTTGTTTGCCACCCGTTGCTCATTTAATGGAGTAGGTTTGATTGGCCAATTACATGAGAAACCAGGCTGTTTGTATTGGCAGTTAATTAAGCTGCTTTGTGGCTGATAGAGGCAATACTTTTAGCTCTACAGTATTTCTCAAGCTGATCGATTCTTATAAAATAAAATAAATAATTCTCTCAATAGGTTGAAAGATACAGTACAGTGCCCTCCACTAATACTGGCACCCTTTTTTGCTCTTTATCCTCTTGGTCTTTCATTTAAAATATTCACAAAATCTAACCTTCAATTATTTATAGGCTTTACACTGTCACATGAAGAGAACACTGTGTTATCATTTTCATAGAAAGTGACTGTAATATCAGAATATACTTAACCTTAGATCTTAATAAAGATATTGGAAAAATCTAGTTTAAACAGCACATACTGAGAATGGCTATGCTGCACAGATCTTCTCCAAAGAGATGTTTCTTTAGACGCCCACGATCTCCCTCTTTCTCTCTTTCTGTCTACATCAGGGCTCCAGACACATCATTAGCCGCAGGAGGCTACCCACACATGCTGCTTGGTAGTGGGATAATCTTACTAACAACCTGTTATCTCTCAGTTCCTCCCCAGGCCCATGAATGCCTCATGTCAACATTTTATAAAGGATATCTGTTTCTATATCTATATATTTGTAGACTGTGCATCTTTTTCTGTTGTTTTATCTGAAATGCAGCTGGAACATTGGCTGATGGGTAGAGTCTTGCCAGCATATGGACAGGTAAGGTACTGAGGTAAAAAGTATATACAAGTATATTGTATATTGTTAATCTTTTGTCCATATAGTGAAAAAAATGTGTTTTTTAAAGGTATTCATTTATTGAACGCATAATATTTCCCAGATAATGAGTAGAAACAGTTGCTGTGTGTCTGAGTAAAATTTAGCGCATTATTAACAGCATAAAGCAGTTGTTGAGAAAATGGCAGCATATGTGTATTCACCACCTACGCACAACTTTAATAACACACTGCTCACTGATAGTTCTACATATACCACTGGGTGGTAATTATGTTTGTTTCATCAGATCAGATTTAATTTGACAGAAGTATGTGAGTGGGGACAAAATAAAGGCACAATGACAGAGTTTCTAGCCCATTGAAACGTATCCAATATGCGTAATGAAACTATAGGGGAGGAGTCTTTACTTCAGTGGTCCTCAAAGATGCCATAAAAATGTATTAAAAAAGTCATCCCCCGCACTTTTTTCGGGCAAGTGTGTTCATGTCATAGAGGTTTTCATGGGCCAATGTGAATAAATCTAGATTTAAATTCAAAGAGCCAAGATATTCTATGCATGACCTGAAATTTTATTCTTATCCAAAATGAAGTGATGTGAACATTATGGAGCGCTAAACACTCTCATAATTTATGTTTCACGGACTCATGACGTTCCAGGAAATCCCTTATGGACAAAGGCATCCAGCTATCGCTGTGTAGCTGAATAAAAAGAAGAAACGTTTTGACTGATGAAAAGCGAAGACAATAAACACACGATTGCGACAACATGCGTGTTGGTGTACGTATTTTTCAAGCCATCTTAGGATATTTTTCCTAAAATCAAGTATATGAATAATGCAGTGCTAATTGACATAACCTTTATTACAGTATAGAAACTGTAAAATATAGCATATTTTCTGCCTTATTCCGTGATTTTATTTTTTTACTTTATATAAATTCCATGATGACTTAGTTCACCCAAAAATGAAAATTCTGTAATTAATTACTCACCCTCATGTCGTTCCACACCTGTAAGACCACGTTCATCTTCAGAACACAAATTAAGGTATTTTTGATGAAATCCGAGAGGTATATGACTTGTCCATAGTTCAGAAAGGTACTAAAGACATTGTTAAAACCATTGATGTGACTGCAGTGGTTCAACCTTAATTTTATGAAGTGACGAGAATACTTTTTGTGGGCAAAAACAAAACTAAAATACAGACTTTATTCAACAATATCCTCTCTTCTGTGTCATTCTCATATGTTGATCATAAAATCTTTGTCCAATCAAATCCGAGGGATGGGATAGAATGTCCTTCTGCCTTTCAATGTATGTTTTTACATACCCCAGTGCACCCTGTTTGCGCAGAAATATGTCATAAGAGCGTTTCCTGCTATGCAGAGTTAAGACAAAACAGCAGCCACATTACAGTTCCTCCTGAATCAAAACGAGCTTATTTGAAAAAGCTGTGACTTAACACTCGGAGCCGTTCGTGACTCGAATGTATGCGTTTCAATAGCAACACTATCAACGCCGAAATTAATGCACAAGTTGAAATGTAATTAGAGAATATGGTTGTTCAGCAGTGATTTCTTAGGCAATTAAAAGCATGAGATAAGTAAAATATAACCTGTCAATTAGACAAAGGTCGGGAAAAACTGGTAGGCCTATTTTACTTGACATTTCTGTCCCCCTCACGTCTGAAATAGCTAATGGCTACGCCCCTGACATCACATAACAACACAAGATCCTTTTCCTCTCTAATTATTGTTTTAATTGAAGGACAAACAGTTCTTGAAAATTCTGTAATCACAAAATGAATCGTGTTTAATTAAATGTATATACTGTTTCTGTTAATAAAAAATATGGAAAACAAGCATTTGAGATAAAAAAAAACAAAAAACGGGTCTAATAATTAGCCTGTAGCGCCCCAGCTTGGTGATTATTGGTTAGTACATGACCTTGAGCCACTGATCTTGTTTTCATGCATTTGTTTCGATTTGACAACACAAGGGTCAGTTCAGATCAGACTAAAACATTGATATTGCCGCTTGCTTCTAATAACCACTGTGGGGATTGATAAATATGAAACGACTGTATGCCCACAGAGTCCTGTGGGTCCTCAAATGACTGGTTATCAAGTGGTTAAAGTTTTGTTTATTAAGTTTATTATTATAAAAGAGAAAATAAATCCATTTGAGACAAATGGGCAAATTACAAATTGGCTAGGCTAACAAATAAAATACATCATGCTAAACTTTAAACTGACATCACATGCGATGGTAATAACATTCTTAGAATAACATTTTGG